>PVJC01048430.1:0-12532 GCA_004026665.1 Murina feae | reverse complement strand
AGACCCAAACCACTATGCCCAATTAATATTTGATAAAGGTGGCAAAAGCATACAATGGAGTCAAGACAGTCTCTTCAATAAATGGTGTTGGGAAAATTGGACAAATACATGCAAAAAAAATGAAACTAGACCACCAACTTACACCATACACAAAAATAAACTCAAAATGGATAAAGGACTTAAACGTAAGACGGGAAACTATAAAAATACTAGAGGAATACACAGGCAGCGAAATTGCAAACATGTGCCGAAGGAATTTCTTCACCGATACTGCTCCTAGGGCAACAGAAGCTAAAGAGAAAATAAACAAATGGGACTACATCAAAATAAAAAGTTTCTGCACAGCAAACGAGACCATCAACAAAACAACAAGAAAGCCCACTGCATGGGAGAACATATTCGCCAATGATATTACTGACAAGGGTTTAATATCCAACATTTACAGGGAACTCATACAACTGATGAGAACTTTTAAAATCTACTCTCTTAACTTTCAAATATACAATAAAGTGTTATTAACATAGTTACCATACTGTATATTAGATCCTAAGGATTTTTAATTTAACAGGAAGTTTGTACCTTTTGATCACTTTCACTCACTTAGCCCATCCTCAACCCTGACTTCTGGCAAGTACAATGTGTTCTCTGTATCTATGAGTTAGGTTTTGCTATATTCTTGTTTTTAGATTCCACATATAAGTGAGATCATATGATATTTGTCTTTGTCTGACTTATTTCAGTTAGCATAATGCTCTCAGGGTCCATCTATATTGTCACAAATGGCAAGATTTTATTTTTTTCATGACTGAATAATACTTTATCATGTAAACAGGAATGAGCAAATGTAGGTTTGGGTATTGTGCAATTACAGACGTCAAATGGTAATATTCTCCTTTATCCTTATAAGCATGATAAAACTTTTATTTATTTATTTACTTATCTATAATGATAAAATAGTAATATGCTAATTAGACCTGACAGCCAAACAACCTTCTAGACATCATTCTGGACAACCTTCCAGAATGACCAGTGGGTGGGGGGTGGGGCTAACAGGCCTTCACCACCAGGCCAGCCATGGCGGGCCTGGCACTCCCCTCCCCCTTCCAAAGAGGCAGCAGGAGAGGCCATGGTGCAGGCCTGGTCCTGGGCCCAGTGCTGCCCCTTCTGCAGAGGCAGGTGTAAAGGCAGTGGTGCAGGCCCAGTCCCAGTTCCACACTATCTGCAGAGACAAGGGGACAGCGGGTGGTGCAGTCCAGGAGCTTCTACAGAGGCTGGATGGGCTGCAACTGTGTTGCCTCAACCTCCCACAGCCCCTCCCCCAGCTGGCCTGGTCCCAGATGGACCCCCCACTAGTGGGAGGGGCCAGTGCTAAGAAGCAGGGAGCCCAGCTTCTGGTTGAGTCACACTCCCTCCCCCAACAAGCCAGAAGAAGCTGGGCTCATGGCTGGCGAATGCAGCAGAGGTGGTATGAGCTTCTCTCACCTCCACAGCAGGTGGGCGGTAAGGAGTAAGGTGTCCTGGACTTCAAGAATCCCGGACTACAAGAGGGATGTCTATGTTCCAGTTTAGGCCCAATCCTCAGGGGGGTCCTGGGCTATGAGAGGGTACAGGCCAGGCTGAGGTTCTCTCCCACCCCCAGTGCACAAATTTTGTGCACCAGGCCTCTAGTTAAATATATTTTTATTGATTTCAGAGAAGAAGGGAGAGGGAGAGGGAGATAGAAACATCAATGATGAGAGAGAATCATTGATCAGCTGCCTCCTGCACACCCCCTATCTGGGGATTGAGCCCACAATCTGGGCATGAGCCCTGACCAGGAATAGAACCCTGACCTCCTAACTCATAGGTAGACCATCCGCCACTGAGCAGCACCGGCCGAGCTGATCAAACTTTTAGAAGGTTGCATGACACTGAAATGAGAGGGAAAATTATAAAGCTAGGGGATCTTATGTTACCTACACTCTTCTTCTGGGTCTTTCTCCTCCATTGTTCTTAGGATGACCTTTCTCTCTCCTTGCCCACACAGTCTGCATTGAGTCTATCACCCATCAGATTTACTAGCTATTTGTTGACACATATATCTTCCCAGCTCTTCTTTGGGTTCCTTGAGCATGGAGACTGGCTCAGATCAATCTTACTGTTCTTAGTGTCCCCCATGGTACATGACACAGACTAGCATTCTCTAAATTCTTACAAAAGAAAGGATATGGAAAAAAAGATGAAGAAAGGGTGGGAGAGAGAGGGGTGGAAAGAGACAGGGAGGGCAGAAATAAGGTAACATGAATTTAAGTCATTTTCCCATAAAGTCTCTTATAAAGTATTTAAATCTCATTAACTACAGAATGAAAAATGTCATCTCTTATTCAGGGGTTGGTAATGAGCAGTGAACAGGTGGGAGAACTGTTTGTGGGGAAATAGAGTGGCTTCCAGGCCCTTTTAAGTCACATCAGACGAAATAATTGTTCAATACATCTTTTCATGTGCCTTTCCAAAGCGCGGGACCTACTGAGAGCTGAGAAAGCCAGAAATCATGATCAGAGCTCAGAGCCTTGTGCAATAATATAACGGGAGGAGGGAGGAAAACAAAGGAACCACCTAATTAAAACAAGATAAGGACATTCAAAAGCATTCAGACTGTAGGTGTATATTCTGTACAAATCCATTTCCACTGCAATTCTTATAATTCATTCATAAGTAATTGGCTTATGTTTCTCCTCTGCTCCGCTGTTGATGGTAATCAACCCACAGGCTTTAGGCGCCTGGGAAAAGGAGCAAATACATAAATAAAAGCATTTCAACAGATGATAGGAAATGGCATTTGCATGCAAGGCAACAATATTTGAATGTCTGACTTAGGAATATTTTAAAGGATATGGAAAGATTGTGACTATATGCTCTCTCATTCACCACAGACTCCTTATAAGAATACATTCATAAGGTATACCACACCAATCAGAATATTTTTTCCTACATTCTCTTCTCTAGAGACAGTTAGTTAGGTAATCACATTTGTTTTTGTATTCAAGAAGGGAGGGAAGTTTTAATTAAACACTTCCAAATTACTCTACTTGGTAAAGGGAGCGTGGAGTGGGTTTCGGCCTGGGAAATACCAGCTCATTTCTCCAGACTATTTTTCAAAAAAATGGAAAATATTGAGATTCTATTTATCTTTCTAGATAATCAGCAGTTGCATTGTTTTGACAGCCTGAAAAGTAAAGTTGGGTAGACTGTTCCCACTCTGCATTTTCTATGGAGGCCAAGAGAAAGATTGAATTAAAATTCAAGTAAATAAACATTTGGGCAGACGCCTCCTTAACTGCAAAACTTGGTGCTAGGCAGTGAGTGTCACACAGAGAGGACTAAGACTGGCTCCTGCTGGTAAGAAAGTACTTTTTCTTTGGGGAGATTCAGACTTGTCAACAAGGAGCCCAGGATATCAGGAAGAATAAACAAGTAATGAAATAGTGGTCAAAGCAATGAGCTCGAAGAAAACAGAGCAAGAAATAATGTTGCATTCACAGTATCAGGAGGGAGAAGAATGCTTCTGAATGCAGCGGCATTTAACTTAGTGGAAAGGATGAGGTGACATGTGACAGGAAAGATGGCGGGAAAGGGTATGCGACCACAGCGATGTTAGACCTCCCTTGTCATTCAGATTTCTGAGGAAATGTCACCTCCTTGGAGAGCAGCACCTTGTCTTATGATCTGCTGCACACACCTAGTTGTCTTTCTCAATCAGATTATAATAAATGTATATTAACCAATTGGGATGCATTAGGGTATCTGTTGGAGAGAGGGGAGGTAGAAGGGATAACCACTAAATAGATTAACATATTGATTAATTTTAAATAGAAATTTGTGCTGTAAATAATATGTATACAGGGGATGATATAATCACACAGAAACTAGTTATAATTTTAGAAATTCAAGACCAAAGATTATTATAAGAGGAGTTTTGTTAGCATTGTTTTATTAGTCTTCAATAAAACAACATACATATCTAATATAATAAAAGAGTAATATGCAAATTGACCATTACCCAAGACACCTAAGCCATGCCCACCAGCCAAGCCACGCCTCCCAGCCAACCAGAGCAGCTGTATGCAAATTAGCCCAGCCAAGATGGAGGCCAGCAGCTACGGAGCTAGAGCAAACCAGAGGCTTCTGTTGCAACTGCCTGCCTAAGCTGGCTGAGCCTCTGCTCATAGCCACGCCCACCAGCCAAGCCATGCCTCCCAGCCAATCAGAGCAGCTGTATGCAAATTAACCCAGCCAAGATGGAGGCTGGCAGAGTGGCTCTGCACTGGGAGCCTCCGCGGCCGGCATAGCTGTGCCAGGTGTATCAGCTCAGTGGGGGCTGGGGGTCTGGCCTGGGGCCTCCTCGGGGTGTCCAGGAACGCCTGTCCTGGGTCTGCTGCCTGGCTCTGCCCCCCAGGGGCCTCCTCAGGGGCATGCGGAAGCACCCATTCAAGTCCGCTACCTTCATCCGCCCCCCAGGGGCCTCCACAGGGTGTGCAGGAGCGTCTGCTGCACAGTGCGGAGAATCCGAAGCTAGTCCACTGGCCAGCTCCACCCCGGGTGTGTTTTCTCAGCAGCAGGGCCCCACTGAGGGATCCTGCACCAGCGTCCGCCCCTGGCTTGCCACCCAGCTCTGCACCAGGTGTGTCCCCTCAGCAGTGGGGGCCCCCAGGCGTGTGTGATCGTGGCCCCTCTGGTGGGAAACGTCCAGGGCTGCACTCACCAGCCCTCCCACGCCCCAGTGTATGAACCCTGAAGGGGCTGTGGGCAGCCTGAAAATAGCTCTCAGCCCCTCACCCAGGCTGGCCCGGCATGCCAGCAGGTGGACATCACCCCCCCCCCCCGCCACGTGTCCCAGACTGCAAGAGGGCACAGGCCGGGCTGAGGGACTCACACCCCCCAAGTGCACAAATTTTTATGCATCGGGCCCCTAGTATTTACATAATTTGGTAAGGCATTATGCTTTACAGTGCATTTTTATATTCTAAATTTGACAAACTTACTTAGATGGTGAGTGGTCTAAGAAACAATGTAAATGAATTCAAAATAAAAAATAAAGGAAAATGATATGAAATGATTTAATTGAAAAACAGTAAATATTTACTAAAACAAATAGTAATTTTGAAAACTTATAGTAGTTAAAAAGTACCATATAATCCTGCCACTAAAATTACTTTCCCATGTAATTAAATAATTTTAAGAAAATGGTTTTTAAGCACATAACTATATAATTCTTTTAGTTATTAATTAATGATTGAAACAAAGACTGTTGTTGGTTTTAATATTGTTAAAAATGCTGAAATAAACATTCATAAATAATTTTTTAATATTCAATTTTTAAGGATAAATAGGAGTTGGATAATGAGTAGGGTAGTCATATTATTATATTCAAGAAGAGAGGGTGGTTTTCATTTAATCGCATTCTAATTGTTTTGTGTCATACTTAAAGGGTTTGGGACAAGTGTGAGAGGTTGGGAATACTACATCAGTGTGTTTCCAGTGTTGTATATATATTTTTTATAGCCATTACTCTGAGCAGTTTTTGCCATTCAACCTTCCCAAAGCCTAGCATGGTGCCTGGCATGAAACTCAACTTTTAATGTGTTTACGGAACTGAGTCAGTGTTAATACAAGCATCTAAAACAGCTCACGATAAAATATTGTATGGAAGTCTATCATTGCTGCTCCAATGTAATTAGAAATATTATTTCAATAAATATAATAACATACTTTAAATACTTTAACAGCACAGTTTTCATGATGATGCTTGCACTTGTTCTTTTATTTGTTCTTGAGCACAATTGAAATAAAAGGGGAATTCAACTAGTCAAGCTTGGTTACATCCCAACAGTCACTTTCAGTTTGACATGGGTTGTGGTCTATGATCATATCATGTGGGAACATGAAATAAACATTTTCAGAGTGAGTCAAAGGACTTGGTTCTACTTTTGAGATGTTCACTACATGTGCAGCAATGAGCAGGACCTGTTGTGGTGGCAAATTATAGGAAGAAAAAATTTCACTACTGAACAGGGAAGACAGAGATAGTGTGGATATGGCTGCTTTGGAAAGGGATGTATAACCCAAGAACTAGGATGAAAAATGAAGATTAAATGCAGCAATTAGCAAAATGGGTAATAACAAAATAGCAATCATAGTTGGTATGTGTCCATTGCTTGCTATATGTAAAGCACTGTTCTAAGCACTTTATTCTTATACTAGAGGCCCAGTGCATGAACATTTGTGCACTGGGGGAGGAGGGGAGATGTCCCTCAGCCCAGCCTGTACCCTCTCCAATCTGGAACCCCTTGAGGGATGTCCAACTGCCCTTTTAGGCTCAATCCCTGTGGGCCTAAAAGGGCAGTCAGAAATCCTTCTTACAATCCAGGACTGCTGGCTCCCAACTGCTCACCTGCCTGCCTGATTGTCCCTAACTGCTTCTGCCTGCCAGCCCCCATCGCCCCCAACAGCCCTCCCTTGCCAGCCTGGTTGCCCCTAACTGCTCTCCCCTGCAGGCTCAGTCACCCCCAACTGCCCTCCCCTGCTGGCCCAGTCACCCCTAACTGCCCTTCCTTGCAGGCCTGGTTGCCCCCAACTGCCCTCTCCTGCTGGCTTGGTCACCCTAACTGTATTCCCCTGCAAGCCATCTTGTGGTGGTCATCTTGTGGCTACATGGGGGTGGCCATCTTATATGTTGGAGTGATGGTCAATTTGCATACTGATCATGACTAATTAGCATACCTGGTCATGAATGTGAGGGCATCATAACAAATTTACATATTATCCTTTTATTAGTATAGATTAACAGTGGTTGCCTCCATATCAATGAAATCAGAATGTCTTAGGTTAGGAACCAAGCTTCAATAATGCTTAAAAATCCCCCAGATAATTCCCATCTGCAGCGAAGTCTGGGAATCACTCAACCATTCTGCAAGGTAAATATTCGGTTTACTATTTCCACCTTCTCGGGGTGGAAACTGAGTCAGAGAGGTAAAGCACCTTGCCAAGGTCGAAGAGCTGAAAAGTTGCAACACGAATCCTGGTGGTCTGATTCCAGAACCCTTGGTCTTACCCACCCAGTGGCTCCCCTGGACTTCAGTGCCCTTTCTAGAGAGCAGCCCAGACTTTTATGAGTTGAAGGACATTTTCAATGCATGTCTTAAACATAATCATTTTAGGAAGTTATAGCCTATTCCTATGCAGCTTGGTTCCCACCTCTGTCTGGGATACTTGTCTCCCGGGGCAGTACCTATCTTTACTGTGCACAAAGTCGTCAAAACCAGCCCTTTCCTCGGCCCCAATTCCTTAGCCCCTCCTCCCAGCTGTTACCAGTTTGCTGTATCTCAGAGCCCACACACCCGTGGTTGTACTTGTGAAAGAGGAAGGGGCCGAGGCAGGGGTAAAGCAAAGCAGGGCAAGCAGAGTGGTTCTTCCTATGAGGAGGCCCTGGTGTCCAGGTTTTGACTGCTCCATGGCAATTACTAAGACTTCTTTTGTTTAGCCTCTGCTCAGGCTTCTATTTCCTCATATGTGTTTCTACCTTCATCTTCAACCTAAAGTTATGTCATACTATGGGACATTCAGGGTCTAGGGTTTCTGCTTAGCTTTGCCACTCCTACTATATGACTGGGCAAGAGTAAGCCGATAATCTCTTCCAGACTCATGAGCTTTGTGTCCTTGTAAACGAACTTGGGAAGCCTGCTTGGCTAAATGTCTGGCTCAAGGGCCCATCATTGCTCTGAGTTTAAGTTCAATGTGTACTTTTGCGGACTGCTCACTGAGTTCCAGGCCATCAGAGCCGCCATTACCATTGGTTTCCAAGTCCATTATGAACTTGGGTATCCTGTCTGCAACGGACAATCTTGGTCCTAGTTATCAAGGTCCAAGCGACTACCTTTTAGTTATAATTTGCGGCAGGATATAACTTAGCCTTTAATCCCCCGTGGCAACTGTTTATCTAGTGCAAGGGCACATGAACTAAGCTGGGCATTGGGCCTGAGTTGTCACCGGGTGTGGGGCCCTCCCAGGGAGCATGTTTTCTTCCGCAGCTCAGATTTTGAGGTGTGTTCATCATGACCATGGCCTAGGTAGGCATTTGTTGCAATAGTTACAGTTTCTCTCGGGCGAGATTGTGCTCAGTGCAGTGAAATCACACAAGCCCACCCAAAGCTGCAGCTTAACCTGGCCATGGACCTCATCTTAGTTCCAAGTTCAGGTGCTGAACGTTCCGGGCTGAACCCAGGGGCCAAGGTGAGGGAGAGTGGCAGTTAGAATTTACATAGCAACCGGGCTCCCAGCCACCGTGCATAAAACCCCCGGTTTAATCTGTATCTGTCAAAAAAAGAATTCTGTTTTGTCATTATGAAACTCAACTGGGGAGAGAGAAAAAAACAAAACTGATCATTCTTGCTTCCATAAGTCATTTCTGAAAGACCTAAATAAGTCACTAGTAGTAACAGATTCCATCGGTGTTCTAACTGCCACTGCTGTTTTTTTCTTAAAATGGTAAATTCAAGAGCAGGCTATCCCCACCCCACACTTGCCTACATTTAAGTAGCAAAGGTAAAATATCACATGAACAAAAAACCCCCAAAATGCTCAGGTAGTGAAAGGGGAGAGAACTGAGGGCCTGATTCCTCAGAAGACAAAGAGTCCGTCTGTCCTGTCCCCTTGGTGACCTAGGTCTCCGGGCTGGGGTAGGACAGGGCAGCTGAGGATGACGGGTGACCAGGGCAGGTGCAAACACCACCGAGGGAGCTACAGAGGGTGGGAAGGAGGAGAGTTCCTGAACCCCCAGGCTCTGGCCAGCCCCAGCACACATATGGCTTTTGCTCTTCTGGGGACCAGAACACACAGGTCCCAGGGAGTCCAAATGAAGTTCAACTCCCAAGCTTGGAGGGGAGGGACTCTGGGGCCTGCGTGGACTCACACAGCCACAATCCACAGGTAGCTCTACATTCACCACCCACCCCAATGGCTGCCGGTGCCAAGGCCCCATCGCGGGCTGGCCCCTTGTGAGGACCAACCATGGCCAGAAGGATGTGCCGGAGGCTGGGCCACGGCCGGCGATGACTGCTCTAATCATTCCATGAGGCCCGGCATCTCTTGGACAGATCAAGAGAACTCAAAATAATCCCCGGACACTTGAATCTCCGTATTTCACATTTTTGGAGCTCGTCCTGATGTTAATACAATAGATTTTGAACATGGAAAGTGGGTGTATTCTAAGCTTTCAAAAGTCTCCAAATTCTTTAACAATATTATGATGTTTTTCCCCAGAACACGTAGAGTACCTCCAATGTTAGAGTAACTGCCTCAGACCCACCAGGGAACAGAGTAATAACAAGTAAAGAGAAATAACAAAATCTCACCGAGTGTCCCACTTACCAGGCTCATGTTAAATAACTGCTGTTTGAAGGAAGCTACACTTCAAAAGTGTGCCTCAGTGAAACGATAGATGGCCACATGTCACTGACCTTCAGGGTCTTTACCAAGTGGGAACTCTGTGAGGGTCAAGGGTCTGTAATGGAATAATAGCTCTTGCAAATGATATTGTTTCCCAAAGAAGAAGACACTAAAAACTTTTCACACACAAGCCCGTCCTGTGACTTGAGGACCCCTAGTGGTCACTGTAGTAATAACTCCTTCTGAACACTAAGCATCTGGAGACGATTTCAACACCATTTTCAAACGCAAGTATGTGTTGTGATTAATAAAATTAAATGCACTTAACATGAAAATATTATAATGATATTGTTAAAATAAAGCTATCAAAGGTGTTTCACTGTGACACTAGAACTGAACCAGGAACAGAACTGTATTCATTATAAATACCAGACTAACATTTGCTGCAAGTTTATAAGATTATTGACCTGCAAGGAAAATTTGCAGCTTTGAACCAAATACCAAGTGGCACAGTCACAGAGTGCACTATACGATCAAATTAGAACATTTCTCCACATTGGAACTCTGGCACTCACTGGCTGTTTCTGGAAACTGTGAAAGTCAACACCATATGGAAAATGCGGCCTCAGTTCAACCAACTGTTTAATTCACCCTTTAAAAAATTCACACAGACATACAAAATGGTACTATCAAGAGTGAGTTATGGCCTGGCCAGTGCTGGAGGTAATCGATCAATGATTCTTCTCATCATTGATATTTCTCTCTCCCTTTCCCTTCTCTGAAATCAATAATATATATATTGAGTTATATCATTCCTTGGCTCAGCTGTGTGTGTGTGTGTGTGTTTGTGTGTGTGTGTGTATTTGTGTGTTTGAACTCTCTTGTTCCTATGAATTGAGTGTCATCACTCTATCTTTATTGAAATATCCTCTTAGATTGTCTGATTTCGGTGTTAGTCGTCTCCTGGGGAAGTCAGGCAAATAAAGTGTCTTTAATAGAAAGAAAGCAATCTGGAATAAGACAATTTCTTTCACTTCTCTTATAGTTTCCCCCCTACACCTAAAATCTTACCAGACAGCACTTAGAGTGTCAGGGGGGAGAGGGCAAGATCTCCCAGAAAGCAATGGGTGTGGGATGGCAACACATCAGAATTCACATTCTCATTTCTGGTATCAAAGTAGGGTTGGCGAGAAAGACAGTGATGACCTTCCTTGAGGTCAGTTAAAACCAAATGATGCATTTTCATAACAATGCGTTTGTAATCACACACACACACATACCACACACATACACCACACACACGCACACACACACACACACAGTGAAAGGCGTGGAAAAATTTACTCTTCAATCTCAGAGACACAAATATACTTAAGAAAGAGAAGTTTTATTAGGGCAATTTCACTTTATTTTTCCATACAGCAAAGTCAACTACTGCGGTCATAATAAAATAAGCGTAAAACAAATCGCAGCCCAAGACAAAATACATAATTGTAAGCAACTACAAGCAGAAAGTAAGTTGTGATTACATAAGAGTAAAACCAAGCACATCTGTCCTGTCAGCAGATGAAAGGGGTGGGGTTGCTGATAAGCGCAACTCGGAGCCAGCTGGAGCGAGGGCTGGCTACACAGATTCATTAAACAAGTGCCCATGATCACATTCGCTTTTTTGAGTGCTTCTGAGTTTCCCATGAGAACCATGAACTTTGAACTGTGTTTTAGCTTTTCACCTGCTGAAAGAACAGGCTTCCTACAGCAATTAAAAAACAACCACATAACAACTAGAGCTATGCTGTGCTGTTTGGTTTGCCTGTGTATAGTTTCAATTTCGTGAAAGTCATTACTTGTTTTGAAGATTGATGTGTGTGTGTGTGTGTGTGTGTGCGCGCGCACGTGTGGACAATAAACCACTGAAATTGGCAGAAACTGATTAGAATAATACGTCCTTAGAATAGTTCTTTCTCTCCTTTTTGTTGTTGTTGTTGTTGAAGCTTTAAACATGCAGTAGTTTTGAAAAAATGTAAGGAATATCTGATCCATGATGTCACCTCAATGGTTGAAGTACCTGCTATTTTTGGTAATGGTCTTCAGGCAGATTTGGCCCAGTGGAGTTTTTGTCAGTCATGAGATCTTGGAAGGATGGCATATCTTTCCAGCTGAAAAAATCCTGGCAAACTACAAGCTGTCCACAAAAAGCAAAGCAACATGTTTGAAGGGGTACGGAGTGCTAACTCGGTGCCACTTTTGCAAGCAATTTTGCTCAGTCTCATTCTATTAGCCTTAACAAAACTCCTTGTAATTATAGACGTTTTTATTCAAAATAAGATCTTACTATTATACAGGTTTCTCTCTTTTGACTATATACAGAAGTGCAAAAAGTCAACCTTCTCTCTAGACGTCCCAACATGCTCAATTGCAGCATAATCAACCCTCAAGAGTTTGCACACACGCTAGAATTCTCATTACGTAAACTTTGAGTATTTGGATTATCAACAAAAAGTCCCTTGTTCTATTTATTGATTATGCAGCTTATTTATAACAAGGCCTGATATTCAGGGATTTCAAAAATATTAAACAATACTTTAACATTTGAAATGGATACAGTAGAAAATAAATTTTATTCTAATATCTAGGTTCTAGATCTTCTTATAATAACTAATTACAAACAAAATAAATCATCAAAATATTACTCAATTGTCTGCCAGGATTGTTGCGATAGCAACAACTTAACCTCTTACTTAGCAATGATTATATATTTATAAGATATCCATATAAAAGATCTTTGTTCTTTTAATGAAAACTAGACAAGAACTAACAATGACTGACATTCTTACACTTTAATATTAAATCAGTAAAATATAAATCATTTAGTTAACAATAATACGAATATTCATATGACACTACATGTAATTCAAAACTGAGTATGTTATGAAGGGAAAACTACTTTAAATTTTTTTTTGTATTTTGAAAAATTCATCAGTAAAATCTAATAAAACAAGAGTCTATAAACCGAAATGGTATTCAATTGTTAATACAAAATGAAATCTAGTAAGTGTAGGAAATGAAAAACTACATTTTAACAAGAAAAATAAGTAATATTCTATAATGT
>PVJC01048429.1:0-12532 GCA_004026665.1 Murina feae | reverse complement strand
AGCCTGCTTGGTGGGCTTCCCAGGCCCTTGGAGGGGCATCGGGAAGCGGGAAAGAGGCAGCAGGGGGTCGGAAGCCTGCTTGGTGGGCTTCCCAGGCCCTTGGAGGGGCATCGGGAAGCGGGAAAGAGGCAGCAGGGGGTTGGCAGCCTGCTTGGTGGGCTTCCCAGGCCCTTTGCGGGGCACCGGGGAGCGGGAAAGCAAGGCTGCAGGGGCCAGGGGCCTGCTTGGCAGCTCCCCAGACCCCGTGGCGGCACCGGGAAGTGGGAAAGGAAGGCAGCAGGGGACTGGTGAGTGGGAAAGAGTCGACGGCCTGCTTGGCGGCTCCCCAGGCCCTTTGGGGGCCACTGGGGAGTGGGAAAGCAAGCTCTTGGGGGCTGGGGGCCTGCTTGGCGGCTCCCCAGACCCCTTCCGGGGATCAGGGAGCAAGAAAAGGCTGGCCTGACCACGAGGCAGGGTTTTCCCTGTTTTCTGGTGGATGGAGGAAGATGGGCAGTAGGCAAGCTTGGGAGGCAGGCCGCACCCAGCCCTGGTCACAGTTCAAAAAAGAGAACAACATGCAGGGGAGAGCAAGAGTCTGAGAGATCAACATAGAGGGGGTGCCTGCTCCAAGCCTTGATGGTGTGCCTGGGGGCCCCAGCAGGTAGACACACACAGGAGGACTGCTCCGAGCCTCAGATGCGGCTGGGGGCAGGTCCCCAGTGGCCACACACACACACACACACACACACACACACAGAAGGCGCCTGGCACACTGGAGCCATCATAGGATATCCACTGAGGGGTCCCAGACTGTGAGAGGGCACAAGCCGGGCTGGGGGACTCCCTCCACCCCGAGTGCACAAATTTTTGTGCACTGGGTCCCTAGTTCTTACATAAGTGTCATTTGGGCACTCCATTATCCACTATGGATAAACAGGAAAGTGTTTCAGAGCCACATGGGATAGTAAACAAAAAGAAAAAAAATTCACGCTGTCTTAACACTGAAATCCCAAAAAACAGACTCTGACATCAAATTACACGTGGAGAAAGTGTCCTGAGAAGCACATGTAACAGAGTTGAGGGAAGACAGGGAGAGAATTTGAACCACGATGCTGCAATAAACAAGGCTTCCACCAATCAGGAGACCTAAGTCCCAATGACTCTAAATAGTGGGCTGAATCATTGTGTCTCATTTTAACTTGAAAATATGTAAAATTACAGAGATTTTGGTGATGAAAATTTAACTTTAATACTAATGTATCAAAATGGAATTACTCTTATACACAGAGTAGATCCCCTACCGTAAGATTTGATCATAATCTATGATAATGATCTATCTCTGAAAGTAATTTAATATGATAACATTAAATATTGAATTCCTATTAACACTCCTAATTTAACTTTATGCTCACCGAAAAATCTTCAAATATGAAGTTCAGCATTTTCTACTTAGTAACTCCAGAAAGAGATTACGTATTGAATTCTCTATCCTATTTTACTTCTTACTATAAGCTAATTGTATTGTTATTCTGGTTAATTATATCAAGCTTGATTTATCTGCAGCTATCTCAGAGAAATAGAGCCCCTTGATGTTTACAATTAGGCTGTCTTAGTCTGATACAAATTCTGGACTGAGGTTAAAGGTTTAAGTTAAAGGTTTAAGTCAGCCAGGTGCCCTAAGGTGTGACACATCACTGCATGCTCCATGCAACTTTTCTTAAATGTTCTCCAAGCAAAACATTCATAAAAGATTTATTGAATCGATACTGATAAGCACATAAAGCATCTTCTTTATTGCAGAGTGATTCCAACCAGAGGTACTGGACTCAGACTACTTACTGTTTCCTTAGCCCCAACATGTCAATAATTGGAGAGTTTGCAGCATTTCTGTATGGTTTAAAAATTATCATTCTAATCTTTAAGTATCTCTTTCATAGTGTTATGGGAAGACTAAATTGAGTTACTAGAAGTGAGGTACTTAGAATAAGAAATTATATTTCAAAGAGATTCAATGTATTTTAAGCATGAAAGGCACAGAGCGAGGTTAGTTGTTAGCATCATCATTTTTATCATCATTATCATTATCACCACCATTCTATTATTATTATTTTTACTAGTGGCCCAGTGCACAAAATTCATGCAATTGATGGGGCAGGAGAGGTCCCTCAGCTCAGCCTGTGCCCTCTCACAGGCCGTGATCAATCACCCCAAAGAAGAAGGCCCTGCCCACTTGTCTGGGGCTCCATGACGGATTGCGCCCCACGGAGGGAGGACCCACCCACCTGCTGCAGCCTGCTGGTCAGTGGAAAGGCCTCCCTTTGCAGGGCAATCATGGGGTGATGGCTGGGACTCTGACCAATTGCATTGCACTGCCTTGGTTGGTCTGGAACCAGTGGCTGTCATAGTGTGGTTGTCTAGAAGGTCATCCTGACAGTTGTTCTGCTGTTCAGTCATTCAGTCAATTTGCATATTACACTTTTATTATTATAGACTGGGGCCCAGTGCACAAAATTTGTGCACTCAAGGGGGTCTCTCAGCCCAGCCTGTGCCCTCTCACAGTCTGGGACCCCTCAGGGGATGTCCACCTGCTGGTGTGCCTGGCCAGCCTGGGTGAGGGGATGATGGCTGTTTGCAGCCTGGCCAAGACCCCCATTGGGAACCATCACCCCATGGAAGTGTGGCCAGCCTGGGTGAGGGGCTGAGGGCCATTTTCAGGCTGCCCACAGCACCCATTGACCCAACATCCCAACAAGGCTGGCTGCAATCAGTTTTCTGGGGTTTATTTATCTCCTATAATTGAAACTCTGTTGCCTTGAGCAGAGGCCTAGTGAGGCAATGAAGCTTCCTGTTTGCTTCAACTCCGTGGCTGCCAGTTGCCATCTTGGCTGGGACAATTTGCATACAGCTGCTCTGATTGGCTGGAGGATGTGGCTTGGCTCGTGAGCGTGGCTTAGGCATCTCAGAGAGACGGTTAATTTTCATATTACTCTTTTATTAGAGTAGATAGCTCCTCAGCCTTCCCCTCCTGTCCCCACCCTTTGGCCCCCCACGTGAATACAGGATGTCTTGCACACTTGATCAACAGTGATGACAAGAGCACTGCAGTCCCAACAGCACATTCCCGGGATCAGTACTTTAGCAGTGAGGAAGCACATTGAGGTCTTGATATTCTGCTCTAGGCCAGAATTTCTCAACCTCAACCCTACTGACATTTTTGACAGGTTAAGTTTTTGCTGTGAGGAGACTATAATGTGATTGATAGGATGTTCAGCAGTATCTCTGGCCTCCACCCACTAGATGCCAGGAGCACCTTCTCCCCTTTCAAGGATGTGAAGAGAAATGTCTGCAGATATTGTCAACTGTCCCTTAGAGGACAAAATTACCTCTGTCTGAGAACCACATGTGCCCATAAACTTTTAAATGTTTGCTTCTCTCATTGCCAAAATTAACTTTTTTTTCCCTTCACCATTTTGATACACTATTCTCACTATAGGGTATTGAGTCACTTGAAAGTGAATAGTTCTGATTTGGATACACGGGAGAGAATTTCTGAAGAACTGGCTGGATTTTGTGAGATAGGGACTAGGCAGGATGGGGATTGGGTATGTGGGGAAATTTAGCCTGAAAGAAAAGATGAGGATCTGTGAAAGTCCCTATCTTGTTTGGTGTATTCTAAGTAAATACGTATTATCAATGATTAGGAAGTGTGGGGCATGCTGAGACAGATATGTATATTATTAGATTGCAATAGATATTGCTTGACATAAATCATTGTTCATATTTATAATTATTTTAAACTAGGAGCCCGGTGCACAATATATTGTGCACTCGGGAGACCCTCAGCTCAGCCTATTCCTGCCCAACCTTTGGCCTGCAGCCTGCCACCCACCCATAGCGGCCCGCCCACCCCACACACACCACCGCCACCCGCACATGGTGCCCCACCCACCCACACACAGCACCCGGCCCTTTGGCTCCTCCCACCCACTCACAGCACCCGCCACCCGGCCCTTAGGCTCTGCCCACCCACACACAGCACCAGCCACCTGGCCCTTCAGCTCCACCCACAGCACCCGCCAGCAAGCCTCCATCTTGGCTGGGCTAATTTGCATACAGCCACTCTGATTGGCTGGTGGGCGTGGCTTACCCCGTCCCGAAGAAACGGTTAATTTTACTATTTCACTTTTATTAGTTTAGATATTTACCAATATGTAAAAAAATTTGATTCAAATTATGATTATGCTAAGATTTTCAATAAATTTTGCCAAATCAGTTTGCAGAAGTCTAACTTTCTCCTTAGCAAATTATAAGCTTACTAGTTTCATCTAAGTCTCATAGAATTTAGTATGCTCTTTTTATACTTTACATAAGGCAATGATTGAAAATGGTATACTGTTATTAACATAATGTTTTTTTAACATGAATATTAGTTAGGATTAATGGTAAATTTCATATTAAGAATATTAATATATCTCTGAGATTTTATGATATCCCTTTTTCTTACTATTTTTTCATTTAAAATTTAAAATAATGTCAACAGTTCATGTTTTTATAATAGAAAAAAATAAAAATCACCCAAGTTCTGTAGGATTTTACAAAGATACTCTCTTACTTTCTCCCTTAAATTTACCACTTACTTATAATCTCTTTGAGATTATGTTCATGCAGACGTGTATTGTGTAAACCACAGTATATAAATATGTAAGAATATAAGAAATGGTGGGAGCCCAAAGATGATGCATTTTGGATAACTGATCATGTCTTTTTAGTTATTTTAAATCTTACCAGTAGAGAAAACTTCTTAAAATTTTTGAGTAAAAATTATCTTTTCTAAGTTAATTCTTTTAGTCCACTAAATTGGCAATAGAAATGTAAGAATTTTTAATTCAATTAAAAATTTTAGCTGTACTTCATGTAATTCTAGTTCAAGTGAATTCCTTAATTTATACTAATCCTAAATAAAAATGAAACTTGTAATAAATTGTTTAAATTGCTTAAAATTAAAAAAAAATTAAATTTAGGCTCTTATTCAGACACCTCACTTCCCTATTTAGTTCTTATCAGTTTTCACAACTCATTATTTATTCCAAAAAGTGTTATTAAATTGAACTTCAAAAAATAATAATGTTGTTAATAAGTGGTTTATTAAGCATGTACTGAATTTAAGAAAATATTTGAAGCATTTTCTTGCCTTGATTAAAACTAATCTACACGGCAAGTTTTATGTGCACAGGTAATTATCATTTTTCTTTTTCAGAGCCAGAAACCGAGGCACAGCTGTTTTATTTTGTTTTAAACTGTTTCTTAGTAGGGAAACTAAAAAAGTGAGAAAGATGAACTGCAAGTGCAATCAGTCTGAGGTTTGAGGATTTCCTGGGTTTTTAAACTTTTTAGAGTGAAATAAATTCTCACGCTTTAACACTATTTCCGTTCATCCTATCGGCTGTTCTCTTACACTTGGATGCTTTAGGCAGAGACACTGGTAAATCCGACATGAATTGATGCTATGAACAAGAAAAGTTTCCACAGCTTTTGAATTTGATGTTGCGTGTCTGTTTCATTTTTTTCCGTTCTCTCTTCTTCTGTCCTAGGTCTCCAGAAATTTGCCTTTCCCTTGTCCTATTGGACTGATAGGCAGCTTTGTGAAAGGCATTCATGTGAGCAGACAAGAAACTGTAACAAGGAAGTGTCATGACTAGATTTACATCAGTAACATCAGTTACTGATAGAAAACGCTGAAAGGAATACTTCAGAGGCACTCATTTGTGTCTCACAGTAAAAATGATGAGAAGGGAACAATTCAGGAATCAAAACGCTGATTTTTTCCCGACTGGACAGACTGAAACAATGAAGTGATGGATTTCATCGTAGCCTTTCTTTGCATATAGATCTAAAAAAGGAACTGCAGCCTGGCTTGTGTGGCTCCGTAGCTGAATGTCAATCTGTGAACCAAAAGATCATAGTTTGATTCCTGGTCAGGGCACAGGCTGGTGGCAGGCTCCAGAAGGAGGTATGCAGGAGACAGCTGATCAATGATCCTCTCTCATCATTGATATTTCCATCTCTCTCTCCCTCTCCCTTTATTTCTCTGAAATCAATAAAAAATATTTTTAGAAAAGTAAGTGGTTTCATTTGGGTGCAAATGTCTAGCTCAATAAGGGATAGATAGAAGGTATAATATTTAAATATGAAGTCAAGTATAACGGCATTTCTGATTTGAAATCAGAATACAATTTTCTAAATGAAAATAAAACTTAATAAATTATGTATGTCTTGATATATAGGTTCAGCATTTTATTACTCAAATTGTCCTAAAGTTCCATTTTGATGTTAGGCTGTTTTGACATGACATGAGAGCAATATGTTCTGTCTCAGTACTTTAAGGTATCTTTTAATTATCTTACTCAAAATGTTACTGTCTGTTTTTTTTTTTTCTGATTCATCATTTATAAAATGGTATGCTTATAATAAAAATGCCTAACACGTATGTTGTTATGAGATTAATTAATAATTATAAGGGAGTTAGAGCAACACATGACACATGGTAAGCACAGGATTAATATTAGAGAATATCTTCATTATTACTGCTATTAGCATACAGGGCAACATAGGATGGTCATATAAGAGGTCATCTATGCACTTGGACCTTATGAACTCTCAGGAGGCAAGGGGAATAGAGAAAGGAATGCAAAACAATGGGGCAACTTTTGTTACAATAGAAGTGGTTGTCAACAAATTAAACTTAACACTGAAGAGATGGGGCAGGGGAAATGTTCTTAAAATTTCTAGCTACCCCTATCCTGTGTTGCCCAATCTCAATTTAGGAAATAAAATATTCTTCAAAAGGCATGTGGTTCCTTTAATCATTCAATCAGCATGATATTTAAATTAACCCAGAGGCATAAAAACATATATTGGTTGAGAAACCAAACAAATCACAACAAAAGCGAAACAAAAGAGAAATCCAAACAAGAAAGCCAAAATGTTCAAAATCCTGATTGTTCATGACTTAGGCCCATATCCTAAAGTATATTGTTTTAATCTAAGAAAAAATGCAGATCAGATGGTATGTTGGTAGCAGCCTCAGTTAAGCTAATCACCTGTTAAGAGAGATTGCTGCTGCCCATTATTTCTGATTTATTCTACCTAAGTTTAATGTGCATTTTAAGTGGCAAGTGTGACAATAGAACAATAAATATTTGTGTTACTCTAAATCTTGATGACCATTTATCAACAAATGTGCTATACAATATAAAATAAAAATAGAGAAATTTTCTATGGTGATTTATTTTATTTTATTGGATTTTGAGATTTTATTTTTATTGAATTTATTAGGGGTCACACTGGTTAATAAAATTACATAAGTTTCAGGTGTACATTCTATAATATATAATCAATGGTGATTTTTAAATCCAGTCTGCTGGCCGATTGGCTCAGTGGATAGAGTATCACCCCATGGACTTAAAAACATTTTTATCCTACCTTTAACTTCAATTGATATTTGCTCTGGGTATAGAATTATCGACTGAAAATCAAATCATTTTTCAACACTTGACAACAATGTTCAGATTTTTAATTACACATTCTAATAATTCTGGAGTAACTTTGGTTAACGACATTACATGTATTTTTGGTGTACAACTTTATAATATGACATTGATAAACTTCATTGTGTGCTCTAACTGAAGTCTAGTTGTCTTTCATCATCATATATTTTACTTTTCAGATAATATTCCAAATACCTATAATATGTTACTGGGAAGTTTCACAGAGAATATCCTGCAGATAAAATAAATTGTTACTTTTTAAATATGTTTTAGTGTATTTGGAAAATAGAAAAATAAGTTAATGTAAGTCTTAGGAAGGGATATAGCATGAAGTACTTAAAAAAAAGAAAATGGAAAACTAAAATGATTTAATTATATTGATGAGATGCTTTAGAAATTTTATTTAATATTTAAATTTATTTTAAAAATAATTCCATGATACTGTTAGTATACAATCCTATCTAATAAAGAGGGAATATGCTAATTGATCCTCATGTCATCGCAATGATGGCAGTGCCCACAGCCAATAAGGAGAAATATGCTCATTGACTGCCACACCCTCAAAAATGGCCAGGCAGGAGAGGGTGGTTGGGGGTGATTGGGCCAGCAGGGGAGCAGTTAAGCATCAATCAGGCCTTCAGGGCCGTGGTTAGGGGGTGATCAGGCCGGCAGGCAGAAGCAGTTAGGGGCAATCAGGCAGGCAAGCAAGCAGTTGGGAGTCAGCAGTCCCAGATTGAGAGAAGGATGTCTGACTGCTGGTTTAGACCCAGCAGTTGGACATCCACCGAGGGGTCCCAGATTGGAGAGGGTGCAGGCTGGGCTGAGGGACACCCCCCACCCCCATGCACGAATTTTTTGCACCAGGCCTCTAGTACTATGTAAAAATGAAAAAAAATCATAAAGATTCTCTAATGTAGTAAATATTTTAATTTATGTAGATTATATGCAACTCTGTCACTGTTAACCTCTGCCACTGTAACATGAAAACAGCAATAGACAAAACATAAATGAAGGTGCAATGGGTTTCAATAAAACTTTCTTTAAAAAACAGGTGAAATCACATTTGGAATTACAAATAATCATAATTCATATTTGGAATGGCAGATCATATACTATAGATGCAGAGGACCTGGACCTTTACTCCAATTTGGGAAAATGTGTATGTACATGTGCTGGAATGGGAGGTGGAATTACGGGCAATTCAGTTTTCCAGTTGCATTTGAAAAGCAAAAAATGTCCTGTAGTCATACAATGATGAGAACACATCATAGAATTAGGATGTGATGTGATGGGAGACACAGAGGCAGGAATGTGCTTGGTGGGTTTGAAATAAGACAGGTGGCCTGCTGGGGCCAGGGCGCATCTGCCTCTGTCCTATGATCCCCAGAGGCTGGGTACATTATGTCTAGCACAGTTCTCACCACACTGCACCCGCATCTCCCTGTGCCTCCACCACACTCTGCCTGCAAACAGGGGCGGTGTTTCACTTCTCTTTATTTCTTCTGCCAAGCGCAGAGCTTTGTACCCCAGGTATATTTGTCGAATAGATGACAGAAGTAAGAGATGGAGCTGAAAAAGTAATTTGAGGCAAGGGCAAAGTTTCCAGCTAACCAAGTGATTGTGTCAAAAAGTCACGTACTTCCCAGCTGTCTTGATTTAAAAGGAGGCATTCATTTTAAACTTTACAAATGAGATCTAAGGCTTGAGAACATATTTCCATTAAAATGTAAGGAAAGTGTTCAGAACTGTGTCCCTGCCCATCTTGGAGGATTTTAGTGGATTAACAAGGCTGATGAATTTAGCTCAGTTTAGGGATTTATTACTGGTTAAACCTGGGAGACTGCAATTTTTAAAATGATACCCCATTACAGTATACCAGTGTCACTAATAATAGTCTTAGAGGCAGGGAATTATCTTTGTCCTGCTAATCATTTTTTTTTTTTTCTTAAGAATCAGGCTAGAGTGAAATTATGGTGATTAAAGACCATCAGTCTTGCTTGGCCTTTTCTAAGGCAGAGGTGGATATGAGCTTTAATAAAACAACAAAAAAAAAAGTAATATTGTGGCTGATTTCCCCACATAAAAATGATTTCAGTTTACTAGGAATTTTTGTTTTACATTAAAATAATTTAGGAATTCAAACCAAGGACTAGTATTTCAATTCTTGCTAGGAATAGTAAACTGGACAGGTAGATATTTTAAGCAAAAATACTTAGACGTACTGTATTTCTGTGAAATGAAAATGCATGCTCTCCAAGGGTGAGTAAGTCTCATGCATCCAAATCAACACTAGCAGTTGGCAGTGCACTAAGTACTGCAGAGGATTTAAGTAGCTCTTTTAATTATATAAAATATTTATAAAGTCAGTTCCCCAAGTTGAGAGAAAGGGAATGACATTATTAAATAAAATGCTCGGGCAGTTTTATAATATCCTTTCAATTAAGATAGGCAAGGCCCTTTAACAAGACATTTAATTTGAGATGCCTCTATTGTTAACTTAAAGAGCAATTGGAAAAACATCTCATACAAAGCCATACAACTAAAGAACAATAGGAAATACAAACACAATTGCAACTCCAAGTGAAAGCGATAAAACTTTTTCAGTTAAGGACTATGGAGTAACGGCTTAGTAATTCACATGTTTGTAGATATATGTTTAAATATGCACGTATTAAACATTTTTTGCGGGAAACGAGTAAAATCGGATTCACCAGGGAGACTGTCAATGGACATGAGGAAACATACATTGGAACCTCTAGTTGGAACCAGCAAAAATAAAAATGTTTTACGTCGTTGTCGTGTGTGCCGCTCATAAACTACGCAGTGAAACGCGGTACATGTGCAAGTTTTGTAATGTACCCCTGCACAAAGGAAAGTGTTTCCAACGCTACCACACAGTGAAGCACTATTAGGTTATAGGTTTTTTTTATAAGATCTGTGGAAAATTTTGAAAAAATATCGGAATTTTGTATAAATAAAATTATTTTGATTGTTAAAGAGTGTTTTTTTATATGTTTACCTAGAATGTAGTAATTTTGTGTACATAAAAATACAATAACACATACTTTGCAAAGTAAATAAATAGAGACCTCTTTTTAAACTAAAACACTGGAAGTTTCATAGAAAAATATCAAATAGTTAGAAAGATATGAATATTTTACGGAAAGTCTAATTTTGGCGGGGAAATGCCAGATTACAAAGTGTTAAATTTTCTGATAGTACAGTTCAAAGAATAACTGTTATAACTTAGTTGTGATAAAAATATAGCTGATTTATTAACACAGAAGGTAAGCAGAATGGGTGTTTTTAGGTTACTGTAGTAGACTGAATTCTAAAGATGACACTCCAAAATTTCTATCCCCTGGTGACTGAATCAAACACAAATCTAGGCACTGCCATGTAGGTACTTTGCAGATGGAATCATGGTGGCTGCGTAGCTGGTTTCAGGTAGGGAGAAGATAATGGGGGATAATCCGGTAGGTGCAAAGAGCCCTTACATATGAGGATGAGCATAGTAGAGAGATTAAAAAGGAGAGGAAGGCAAAACAAAGGGTGATGGACAGATAGACACACATTTGAAGCTTGAGAAGAATTCAACTCACCCTTGATGGTACTGAGGGTAGCTAGTTATTAGAAAATGCAGGTGAACTCTAGAAGCTTAAAATGAAGCGTGGGCAATAGTCAGGAAGGAAAAAAAATGAGTCCCTCAGTCTCATAGTTGTCAGGAACTGAAATCTGCCAACAATCTGAATTACTTGCCCTCGTGCCTCCAGTAAGAAACATGGCCTTGCTATACTTGCTGAGCCCACAACGGATGTCTAACCTACACACACTGTGAGATAATAAATGTGTATTTTTCCAAGCTGCTAAATGGCTGGTGAATTCTTATAGTAACAAAAGAAAACAAATCAGTTACTATTGTATTTTTATACCCAAGAAGAATGTGACCTAGCTGAGAATTATTTCACCATTAAAAATTGTGGATGATAGAAGAACAGCTGGTGTTATTAGAAAGAGTTGAACATTTCTTAGGGGAAAATGCATAAACTATTGCTTGACCTCTATGAGATTCATTCTTGTGTCAGGGAGTTTATTTCCTGAGATTATGTAATGTCCTTTTGAGATCATACAAGTGATGTTCTCATCTGCCATGATTTTAAAAATTATTCTTTCTGGGTAACATTTATTAATTTCAAAATGTTCCTTGAAATTTGTACTGCCCTTGGAGAAGATATAAGAAATCTGATGATATGATAAACTTTTACATACAAATTATGAAACTTTTTATTAACAGGCCATTGCATTTACCAGAAATTTTTTGAGAAAACAAGAATAGTATGCTGCAACAAGTATAATACATAAGAAATAAAGAGCATTTATTCATTTATTTTAAGGTATTAGTCTTAAACATATGCTAGTAACAACATATGCTAGTTCTTTTTTTTACTTTTTAATTTTTTATTGTAAAATAAGTTTAATATCACTTGTGATACATGGACTAAAAAGTCTCAGTTCTCTTCTTTTTTTAAAATTTTGTTTTATTGCTTAAAGTATTACAAAGAGTATTGCATATGTCTCCTTTTTTTCCCCCTTGAACTTCCCCCAACCTCCTCTACCCCCAGTGTTTTGTGTCCATTGATTATGCTTATATGCATGCATACAAATCCTTCAGGTGATCTCTTACTCAACCCTCTCCAGCCTTCCTGCTGTAGTTTGACAGTTTGATGCTTTTCTGCCTCTGTATCTATTTATGTTCATCCATTTATAATGGTCTTTATTATCCATAAAATATTATCCATAAAGTGATATCATGTGGTATTTTTCTTTCATTGACTGGCTTATTTCACTTAGCATAATGCTCTCCAGTTCCATCCATGTTGCTGCAAATGGTAAGAATTCCTTCTTTTTTACAGCAGCATAGTATTCCATTGTGTAGATGTACCACAGTTTTCTAATCCATTCATCTGCTGATGGGCACTTAGGCTGTTTCCAAATCTTAGCTATGG
>PVJC01048428.1:0-12534 GCA_004026665.1 Murina feae | reverse complement strand
ACTGGCTCTGCCCTTGCCCCACTGGCAGCCTCTGGCCAAGGCTGCAGGCCTGGTCAGAGGACCCTCAGGCTCCTCTGATCATGGGCTCTGCTCTTGCCCCACTACAGCCTCTGGCCAAGGCTACATACCTGACAGAGGACCCCCATGCCCCTGCCATCACCATATCCATCCTTGCACCACTGCAGCCTGTGGCCAAGGCTACAGGCCTGGGCAGAGGATCCCCAGACTCCTGCATTGCTGTCTCCATCCATGCCCAGACCCCTGCGATCTCAATCTCTGCACCTGCCCCTCCAATTACAGGCTCTGCCCCTGCCCATGCCCTGAGATCATGAACTCCATCCCTGACCCACTGCAGCCTCTGGCCAAGGCTGCAGCCATGCTTTGCTGGCTCCATCAGTGCCCAAAACCCTGTGATCACAGGCTATGCCTCTGCCCCTCTGATCACTGGCTCTGCAGGGCCCAGGCCCCTGCGATCTCCAGCCTTGACCCTGCCCCGGCCTGAGGCCTCTGGCCCAGGCCTTATGCCTGGGTAGGGCACCCTCATACCCTTCTGATCACCAGCTCTGCCCCTGCCTCCTCTGATCACCAGCTCTGCCCTTGCCCATGCCTGAGGCCTCTGGTGAAGGCCTCTGGCCTGGGGAGGGGACCTCCAGTCCCTTCTGATCACCTGTTCTGCTCCTTGGGCCTCCTGCCTCCCCCGCCACCTGCCTGGCTAACAGGCCTGACCACTTCAGTGGTGGGGATGAGCCGAACTGGGAGCTGCCATCTTGTGGTTATGGGTGCCACCATCTTTGTGATGAAGTGATGCCTAATTTGCATATTGTTCTTTTATTAGATAGAAGGATTATTTTTAAAAATCTTTATTGTTAAAAATATTACATATGTTTCCTTTTCTTCCCATTGACTTCAGTCTTAATGGTACGTAGATTTACACTGAACTGAAAATATGTCCATGTGAGAGTATATCAAAATTAAAATCTTATTTGCATGCATAATATCAAAGCAAATGTTCATTGCATAATTCTCTCTCTAGGGAAGGCCATTAGGTTGATTTGTAATCATTTAAATATTCACATGGGACATTGATTTTGTCTGCAATTACTATGTTTGTTAATACATTGCACTATTAAAATAGTTAAAAGACTACACAGAAGTGGTACACACAAATGTGGCAATTTATGGGCCAAATGGAAGGAAAGCTTTGCACAGAAATACACAACCTTTCTTCAGCGTGGGGAAAAAAACTGAAACTAATTGCCCCACACAAATATCCCCACCACTCTTATCCTTTGGCAGGGATTTACAAATGTATTGAGAGTCATTTTTACAATAAGCAAAGTAAGTAGCATGACATGTTATAAGTGTGGTAGATTGCAAGTATGGCCACAAATTCTTCCCATCCCTGTTTGTATACCCTTTCACCATGTTATTGTGCAGTATGGTTTTATAGCACTTCTTACCAAGAATTGGAGTCTGTTTCTCAACCCTTTAAGTCTAGACTGGTCATGTGATGTGACTTGCTTTGGCCAATAGGACATTGGCAAATAAGACAAAACACAAGCAACATTTAACAAGTGTAGTTCACTGGGGTTTCCTTCCTTACTGCTCTTGGAACCTTGAGACCACAATGTGAACAAATTCAAAAAAGATTACTGAGAGATGAGAAAGCTACATGGAAGAGATCAGAGTTCCCTGAGCCTGCCAACCACTAAAAATGTACACAATGCCATTCTGTATCATTTAGTCATTAGCTGACCTGCCAGCCACCACAGATGCATGAGTAGACATGGGAGAGATCAGCTGAGTCAGTTCAAGTCAGAACTGACCAGCCAACTCACAATACCATGAGCTAAATAAAATGGTGGTTGTTTTAAAACACTAAATTTGCAGTGTTTTGTAATATAGAAGTAGTTAACTGGTACTTAAAGTTATAACTACTTCAGACATAAATAGAGCAGAGAAGGAGATATCTATGTATATATAAAAGGTTAAGCAACCATCCAACCGTCTGACCTTCTGGTACTTATGAAATGCACTGACCACCAGGGGGCAGACACTCAATGCAGGAGCTGCTGAGCTGCAGTGAATTGACAGTGGTAACACACTCTGGAACCAGAGAGGAGGGAGCCTGATTTGGGGATGCGTAACCGGAGAAACATCCTCTTGCAATGAGGAACCCCTCTGGGGATGTTGGAGAGCTGGTTTCAGCCTGATCCCCACAGGCCATGCCAAGGGACTCCACCTGCTAGAGGGACCACACTAATTCTGCAGATGCCCTTTGATCCATAGTGCCATCCCAAGTGCGGCCACCCTAGGAGGGATCGTGGGAGGTTGGTTCCAGGGCATGTCTGACCCATCTTGCCCAGTTCCACCCTGCCGGCCACCTTCTAATTAATTACCTTTCAATATGCATGAATTCATGCACTGGGGCACTAGTAGAAGGATATATGTGTATGTGTATGTGTACATGTATGTGTATGTATATATGTATGTGTATGTGTATGTGGGAGGGGGTAGCAATTTTAATAACTTTGTCAATGCAGGATTCCTTAAGCAGATACCAACTGATTAAAGATTTGAATAAGGAAGTGAGTGATTCATATGGTTGAAAAAAGAATAGCCCTAGGAAAGGGAATACTAAGCAGAAAGTTCTGGAAGTATGATGTGTTTAACTTTATTAATGTAAAGCCAGGAGGTCAGAGTGTCTGGAGCATTATAAGAGATAAGGGCTAAGAGATATCAAGAGGCCAAATATTCCAGGAGTTCACTATTAACATCTGGGACCATACTTCTAATATATAGGAGGTAGCTACCTGATGGCTTTCCATATTTGAAATGAGCCCATGCTAATGAATCAATCTGGAAATAGAAAACTGACTAGACCTGAGCCAATCAAGTTCTTCTTCCTGAAAATTTGAAACTTGGAACACAGAGACCCAGAGATTGGGAGGTACTGGAGTTGAAGTTACCTTACTCACTGAATTCAAGAGACCCAGGAAATAGACCTCTGTGATGCATCTTCAGTATAGTCAACTTTTAATGAAAATAGTTACTGAATTTTCCCAGGGCAAACAGAATATAGAGAAGAGGGAAGAGGGTATAAGAATAAAGAACTATATATGTGACCAGTAGAACATTTTCTAGGAAGATCCACCTAGACAAAGGGAGGTGGAGACAACTAGAAAAGGGCTCAGCCCATTTTTAAAAAATAACCCAACAGGAGACCACACCATCTTGAGTGGCTGTTATCAGAAGCATATACATCCAGAGACCCTGCAAACACTACACCCAGGGACCAGCTAAGAATCCAGGAACACAGGATCTCAAGCAGCATGAATACATGGACTCAGATGAGCCCTACTCATCCTCAAGGAATGGTCAGATTTTACCTAGATAAAAAAGAGAGAGCACTATATAACCAGACACCTGGAGAAGAGATATCATGGGGAAACAAAGAAACAGCCTGCATATGAAAAACAAAAAACAAAAAAGAAAAGAGGCATCACCAGAAAAAGAAGTAAACCAAATGGAGGCAAGCAACCTGTCATAGGAAGAATTCAGAAAAATTGTCATAAGGTGGATGAAAAGAATGGAAGACAAATTCAAAATATGTGTAAGAACCATGAGGAAATGAAGAAGAATCAAGAAGAAATGAAAAATGACATCACTGCTATAAAGAACTCAATAGAAAGCATCAACAATAGACAAGAAGAAGCAGAGGACCACATTAGTGAGCTAGAAGACATGGTAGGAAAAAATACCCAAGTAGAGCAGCTTCTAGAAAAAATAAAATTAAAAAGCTGGAGAAGAGCCTAAGATAACTTTGGGACAACACAAAACGAAACAACATCCACAAAATAGGGGGAGCCAGAAGGAGAGGAAACTGAGCAAGCAATAGAAAACTTGTTTGAAGAAATAATGAGAGAAAAATTCCCTGATATAGGGAAGAAAAAACTCACACAAATCTAAGAAGCTCACAGACTGCCAAACAAAATGAACCCTAAAAGACCAATGCCAAGGCAAATTATAATTAAAATGGCGACAACCAATGACGAAGTAAGAATCTTAAAAGCAGCCAGAGAGAGACAGAAAGTTACCTACAAGGGATGCCCCATCAGACTAGCGACTGGTTTCTCAACAGAAACACATCGGGCAAGAAGGGAATGAAATGAAATATGGAAAGTCATGCAAAGGAAGGGTCTGAATTCAAGAATACTGTACCCAGCAAATCTATCAATCAAAATTGAGAGTGAAATCAGAAGCTTCATAGACAAAAAAGGAGTAAGGGAATTTATTATAACCAAATCATTAATGCAAGAAATGCTAAAGGGTCTGCTGTAAAAAGAAAAAAAAAATAGAAAATGAAGGAGGAACACAGGATTAAAGGATAAAAATGGTGACAAACAAGTGTGTATCAATAATAACTTTAAATGTAAATGGAATAAATACCCCAATCAAAAGACATAGGGTAACTGAGTGGATAAGAAAACATGACCCATATATCTGCTGTCTACAGGAAACTCACCTCAGAAAAAAAGACGCACACAGACTGATGGTGAAAGGGAACGAAAAAGGTTTTTAAGGCAAATGGAAATGAAAACAAAGCTGGGGTAGCAATATTTATATCTGACAAATTAGATCTCAAAGTGAAGGACATAAAAAGAGATAAGGAAGGCCACTTCATAATACTAAAGGGAGCAATTCAACAAGAACAAATAAGTCTGATAAACATATACGCACCCAATATAGCAGCACCCAAATAAAAAAAAAAAACTTCTGGAGGATATCAAGGGAGAGATTGACAGAAATATAATCCTATTAGGGGACTTTAATACCCCACTATCACCATTGGACAAATCCTCTAAACAAAAAATCAGCAAAGATACATCAATCCTATATGACTCGCTAGATCAGATGGAATTAATTGACATCTTCAGAACATTTCACCCCAAAGCCACAGAATATACACTCTTCTCAAGTGTACATGGGTCATTTTCAAATATAGACCATATATTGAGGTACAGACAAAGTCTCTTCAAATTCAAGAAGATAGAAATCATATCAAGTATCTTCTTAGATCACAATGGCATAAAATTGGAAATCAACTACAATAGAAACAATCCCCAAAACTGAAACACATGGAGACTAAATAGTATGCTATTAAACAATGACTGGGTTACCAGAGAGATCAAAGAAAAAATAGAAAACGTCATGCTAACAAATGAAAATGAAAACACCATAATCCAAAACTTATGGGAAACAGGGAAAACAGTGTTGAGAGGGAAGTTCATAGCTATACAAGCCCACTGCAAAAACACGAAACAATGATAATAAATTACCTAACCTGACAACTCAAAGAGTTAGAAAAAGAGCACCAAGAAAAGCCCAGTGTAAGCAGAAGGAAGGAAATAATAAAAATCAGAGTGGAGATAAACAACATAGAGACCAAAAAACAACACAAAACATCAATGAAACCAAGAGCTGGTTCTTTGAAAGGATAAACAAGATTGATGAATCTCTAGCCAAGCTCACCAAGAAGCAAAGAGAGAGGACACAAGTAAACAAAATCAGAAATGATAGAGGAAAAATAACAACAGACCCCAAAGAAATACAAAGGACTGTTAAAAATTCTATAAACAACTCTATTCCAACAAACTGGACAACCTGGAGGATATGGACATATTCCTAGAAAAATAAAACCATCCAAAACTCATTCAGGAAAAATCTAAAAATCTCAATAGGCCAATATCTATGGAAGAAATTGAAGCAATCATCAAAAAGCTCCCAGCAAACAAAAGGCCAGGGCCAGACGGCTTCACAGGGTAGTTTTACCGAACACCCAAGGAAGAACTAAAACCTATACTCCTCAGATTATTCCAAAAAATTCAAGAAGAAGGAACACTTCCAAACTCATTCTATGAAGCCACTGTCACCCTAAAATCAAAACCAGATAAAGACAACACAATGAAAGAAAATTACAGGCCAGTATCCCTCATGAACATAGATGCCAAAATTCTCAACAAAATCCTACCAAATTGGATCCAGCAGTACAGCAGAAAGATCATACAACATAACCAAGTAGGATTTAACCCAAAGATGCAAGGATGGTAATAAACGTGATACATCACATTAAAAAATGAGAGATAAAAACCACATAGTCATATCAATTAATGCAGCAAAAGCATTTGACGAAATCCAACACCAACTTTTGGTAAGAAGTCTCAGCAAGGGGGGAATAGAAGGATCATACCTTAACATAATAATAGCCATATATGACAAACCCACAGCAAACATCATATTCAATGAGCAAAAACTAAAACCATTTCCCCTAAGAACAGGAACAAGATAGGGATGCCCACTCTCACCACTCCTGTTCAACATAATACTGGAACTATTAGCTATTGCGATTAGACAAGAAGAAATGAAAGGCATCCAAATTGGAAAAAACGAAGTAAAACTGTCCTTATTCACAGATGACATGATATTGTGCATTAAAAACCCTAAAGACTCCATCAAAAAAAACTATTAGACTTAATAAATGAATTTGATAATGTAGCAGGATACAAAATTAACACCAAGAAATCTATGCTATTTCTATTCACCAATAGTGAACTTACAGAAAGAGAGACTAAAAAATCAATTCCATTTACCATCACACCAAAAAAATTAAGACACCTGGGAATAAACTTAAGAGGTAAAAGACCTCTACTCAGAAAACTACAGGATGTTGAATAAAGAGATAGAGGAATACATAAACAGATGGAAGAACATACCATGTCTATAGATTGATAGAATCAACATCATTAAAATGTCCATACTACCCAAAACAATCTGTAAATTCAATGCACTCCCCATTAAAATACCAACAGCATATTTCACAGACCTAGAATGAACCTCCCAAAATTCATCTGTGATTGAAAAAGACCTTGAATAGCTGCAGTGATCCTGATAAAGAAGAACAAAGTAGGTGGAAACTCAATACCAGACATCAAGCTGTATTACAAAGCCACTCTTCTCAAAACTGCTTGGTACTGGCACAAGAATAGTTATATAGATCAACTAGATGCCCGGTACACAAAAATTTCTGCACTCTAGTGGGGGAGGGGTATCTCAGCCCAGCCTGTGCCCTTTTGCAGTCTGGGTCCACTCTGGGGATGTCCACCTGCTGGCTTAGGCCCACTGCCTGTGTGATTTGGCCTAAGCTGGCAGTCAGACATCCCTTTGGCAACCCAGCAGGCTTCAGGGGATGTCCACTTGCCAGAGTGGAGCAGGCCTAAGCTCGACTTGACATCCTTAGTGCTGCTGGGGAGGCAGGAGAGGCTCCCACCACCACCACTGTACTGTACTGGCAGCCGTCAGCCTGGCTTGTGGCTGAGCAGAACTCCCACTGTGGGAGAGCACTGACCACCAGGGGGCAGCTCCTGCATTGAGCATCTGCCCCCTGGTGTGTGTGTCATAGTGACTGGTCATTCCCAGTTGTTCTGTTGTTATGGTCAATTTACATATTGCCCTTTTATTATATAGGACAGAGGATTAGTGCACAGGAGGGGGCAGGCTGGTTTGCACTGAAGTGTGTTCCGGATCAGGGTGGGGTACCTGCTGGTGTGCCTGGCCAGCTTGGGTGAGGAGCTGAGGGTCGTTTTCAGACTGGCAACTCCCCCTTCAGGGTGGGTGTCCATCCTGGATTGCCTGGCATGCCTGGGTGAGGGCTCAAACCATTTTGAGCCTGGCCACACCCTCTTCAGGCTGGGGTGCCTGGCCAGCCTTGGTGAGGGGCTGATGGCTGTTTGCAGGCTGGTCATGGTCCCTTCAGGATGGGGGTCTCTGCTGAGATGCCTGGCCAGCCTAGGTGGTTGTGGGGCTGATGGCCATTTTCAGGCTGGCCAAGCACCCCAATGGGGACTTTCAGCCCATGAGGGTGTGGTCAGCCTGGGTTTGGGGCTGATGACTCTTTGTAGACTGGCCATAGCCCCTTCAAGGTGGGGGTCCCCGCTTGGGTGCCTGGCCAGCCTGGGTGAGCGGCTTATGGCTGTTTGTAGGCTGGCCACAGCCCCTTCAGGCTGGGAGTACCCCCTGGGGTTCTTGGCCAGCCTGGCTGAGGGGCTGATGGCTGTTTTCAGGTTGGACACACCCTCTTCAGGGTGATGGGTCTTGCTGGGTTGCCTTGCCAGTCTGAGTGAGAGGCTGATGGCTGTTTGCAGGCTGGTCATGCCCCCCTGCAGTGAACCTCAGACCATGAGGATATGACTATCCTGAGTGAGGGGCTGATGGCTGTATGTAGGCTGGCCACCACCCCCTGTGACCCAAACTCCCAACAAGGCTGGCTGGAAGAAGGTATCTGGGATTTATTTTTCTGTAATTGAAACTTTGTTGCTTTGAGTGGAGGTCACAGCTGGCCAGGGCAGGCAGGAAGCTTGACTTTCTCCATTGCCTTACTGGGGCAACCAAGCCTCCTGCTGGATCCAGCTCCAAGGCTGCCTGCTGCTATCTTGGTTGGGTTAATTTACATATATTCACTCTGATTGGCTGGTGGCCATGGCTTGTGGTGTAGCAGAGTGACACCAATTTGCATGTTTCTCTTTTATTAGTGTAGATGGAATAGACTAGAGAACCAGAAATCGATCTGAAACAATACGCTAAATTAATATTTGACAATGGAATCAAGACAGTCTCTTCAATAAATGGTGTTGGAAAAATTGGACAGATACATGCAAAAAAAATGAAACTAGACCACCAACTTACACCACACGCAAATATAAACTCAAAATGGATAAAGGACTTAAATGTAAGATGGGAAACCATAAAAATACTAGAGGAATCTAAAGGCAACAAAATCTCAGACATATGCCAAAGCAATTTCTTCACCGATATAGCTCCTAGGGCATTGGAAACCAAAGAGAAAATAAATAAATGGGACCACATCAAAATAAAAAGCTTATGCACAGCAAAAGAAACCATCAACAAAATAACAAGAAAGCCCACTGCATGTGAGAACATATTTGCTAATGTTATCACTGATAAGGGTTTAATCTCCAACATTTATAAGGAACTAATACAACTTAACGAAAGGAAGATAAACAATCCAATCAAAAAATGAGCAAAGGACCTAAATAGACACTTTTCAAAAGAGGACATTCAGAATCCAAGAGACATATGAAAACATGCTCAAAGTAATCATCTGAGAGATGCAAATCAAAACAACAAGGAGGTACCATCTCACACCTATAAGAATGGCTATCATCAACAAATCAACAAACGACAAGTGCTGGCGAGGATGTGGAGAAAAAGGAACCCTCGTGCACTGCTGGTGGGAATGCAGACTGGTGCAGTCACTAAGGAAGGCAGTATGGAGTTTCCTCAAAAAGTTAAAAATGGAACTTTCATTTGACCCAGTGATCCTACTTCTAGGAATATATCCCAAGAAACCAGAAACACCAATCAGAAAGGGTATATGCACCCCTATGTTCATAGCAACACAATTTACCATAGCTAAGATTTGGAAACAACCTAAGTGCCCATCAGCAGATGAATGGATTAGAAAACTGTGGTATATCTACACAATGGAATACTATGCTGCTATAAAAAAGAAGGAATTCTTACCATTTGCAAAAGCATGGATGGAATGGAAGAGTATTATGCTAAGTGAAATAAGCAAATCAATGAAAGAAAAATACCACATGAGCTCACTCATTAATGGATAATAAAGATCGTTATAATCTGATAAGCAAAAATAGAGACTGTCAAACTACAGCAGGAAGGCCAGGGAGGCTTGCGGGGAAGACAGGGGTAAGAGATCAACCAAAGCACTTTTATGCAAGCATATAAGCATAACCAATGGACACAAGACACTGGGGGCAGGGGAGGATGGGAGAATGTCAAGGGGGGGAAATGGAGACATATGTACTATTCTGTATTATTTTAAACAATAAAACAAAATTTAAAAAAATAACCCACTAAGAGACAATAAGACCTAGGCGACATATGAGGAAAACTATTAACTACATAATACTCAGCCAATGAGGAAGTGGAGCAGGGACTCTCCTACCCTAGAGATAAATAGCCTGTGATCATTGCTCTGTGTGTGCCTATTCTACTGGACACCAGCTCTTAGAAGACCTTATTACCAGTAAAAGTCTCATTTTTGCCATACCTCATGTCTCCTAGTCTGTTATTTCAATTCAGACAGGTAAGCATTTCTTACAATTTGAGGGCTCATCTGGGATTTCTGCCTTTAGATTCCTCTAGCATTTTTATGGTTTCCCATCTTACATTTAAGTCCTTTATCCATTTTGAGTTTATATTTGCATGTGGTGTAAGTTGGTGGTCTAGTTTCATTTTTTTTAGCAGAGTGGCACCCCAGTTGAAGGGGAGACATGTCCCACTACTCTGCCTGAGACCCAGACTCTTCACAGAGGCCGTAGATAAGCTTGAGACTGTTTTTCAGAAAATGGCAAAACCCAACACTGATGACATAAGACAGGCACCCACAGCAACCATGAAATCTGGTGCATGGGCCAATGTAGAAAAAATTGCACTATAATTACTGCCTTGGTGGCTGGGTATCTTCAGAGGTCAAGTGTGTGTGACTGAGACATGTCCTGGACATGAAACAAATGCAGAGTCCTAATCTGTGGTTCTGTTCTCCAGTGAGATGGACAAAGCAAATCTTGGGGTGTGCAAAAAACTTCCAGGAAGGGGGTTGAGTACAGTGCAAGAAATTTCCAGTAAGGGGATTTGAGCATATAGAATAGTTACATGGACTTGCTAGGTATGGGAAACAAGAATTCTAGGCCTAGGGAAACCAAGGAAAGCAGCACTAAGGAGGCTCCCTTAGACATTCCCCCAGATAATCAATGGGGGAGAATGCTGATGTTCTGGGGTAACAGTCCCCAAACCAGAGACAAAAAATATCCAACAAAAACAAAATAATCAAATATTGTTATTTTATATGGCCTAAAGACCCAATTAGTAGACCTTCTCTTTTGGCCCAAGCTGATTCAGATGAAGACTAGGTGAGACTGATAAACTCTGGATGGCAAACTCTGGAGTCTGATAAACTCTTGGCCTGTCTCTAAGCCCTTAGCCTGATTTGCTCTGGGACAAGAGACATTGCTCTGCTTCGGTGGTTTTTAATGCAGGGCATTATGTGGTGTCTGTGGCTGGACAGACAAGGAGCATGGTATGAAGCTTTTGTCTGTAGGTTGTGCATGCTTATAAATATTATATACAGGAGTGTCTCTGTTAATGTTTTATATTTAAAGATAGGGCATATCTCACTTTGAGGAGCCCAGCTGCTTGTGGCAGTCTGAGCCCATGGTAGAGATTGCAGGAACTTTCCAGCAGCTGCCAAGAATTCTTAATCTTGGGGACTGTTCTTGCTCTCCTTCTCAAGGCAACAGTGGCTGGAAACTCTTAGCTAGTTAAAGTTCATGTCTGTCTGTAATGTAACTTGGTTACTGATATTCTTTGCTTGATTTTTTATCTTTGGGGGTTTTAGTTTACTCTTCACTATTTTATGAACACAGGGAATCCTCTGACTCTGCTGTTTGGGTTTTGTGCCACACATAAGCCATTTGCTGTGCTGGGTTAGTGTAAGATATGATTTTAAGACTAATATCCCAGTTCACCCTTTTGAGAATACTCATGTATTTACTGTAGGGATTTTTGTTTCTGTTTTTGAGATCTCTTCTTATATGCATGATTTCATATTGATAGTCTACTCAGAAAGAGAAAGGGAAATAAAATCTTCTAAACCCCCTAAGTCTTTTTTCTAGGAGGACCATATCTGCAGAAATGCCTTCTAGCGGGTTGCAGAAATAGCAGTGGGGGGCCACTCCCATTTTATTAAAAAAAATAATAGCAGTACTTTGGCACTGAAGCAAAATAAATATAACTAAAGTAAAGGTATATAATGAAACGTTTTCAGTGATAGTTATATATGCCTAAACATAGTTTTCCAAAGTCTTTGGTAACCAAAAATTTTGGAGTTTGTTGGATTAAATAGCAAAAATTATTAAATATCTAGATATTTTGAAATAATAAAATACTAAAATCTTTATCTGAGTTTGCCTCATATAAAAATCTAGAGGATGGATTTAAATTTATTAATAGATAAGTCTTATGTTTTATTTGAAATATCTCTTAAAAATATGAATATATTACTAATCTGGGGAATGCTAATTACTTGAATATCACCTAAAAGTAAGGCTTCCAAAATTAAAAATTCTAACTGGAAATAAATTATGATTTTAATATATTAAAAAGCATAAGGCATAAAATATTTATAAAAGTTATACAATGTTTATAAAGAAAAATATTAAAAGAAAGTTATATATAGGGAGAAACAAGATGGCGGCATAGGGTAGACACCGCATATGCAGCTGTGAACAACTATTTCAGAAAAACCACGAAAAGAACACACGGACACCACTCGCACCCGCAGGACGGCTGGCTGAGTGTAAATCCTACAACCAGAGAAGAGTCTGAGACTCAGAGCAGCAGCGGAAGCAAAGTACAGAGGTACGGAGGCGCGCG
>PVJC01048427.1:0-12535 GCA_004026665.1 Murina feae | reverse complement strand
CATCTTGTGGTGGCCATCTTGTACAAGGGTGTGATGGTCAATTTGCATATTGCCTCTTTATTATATAGGATTTGCAGGCCATACAAAATTGTCAACTTAAAAATGAGACTACTATATTTGGTCCAACAGTGAATTAATTCACCCCTAATGCCTTCACAGGGCCAGACTGACTGATATCATGGGCCCAGCCCTGCTTTTAGATAACACAAAGATGAATGAGGTTGGGTGTCTGCCCTTTGGAGACTTAATCTAGTATTGGAGATAGCTATGTTACCCCACCATCCATATTAGAAGGAAGACATTAACAAGCTGTTATGGTAAATGTCTTGGTTTGTTGTGGTATTTTGTTTGTTTTTGCATATGTTGGGCTCTTTTAAAATTTACCATATTTCTATGGATTCCCCCTCTTTTTCAGGAGGGGAATCAAACTGAGGAAGGTTAGGATATTTACCTAAAAGTAACATAGGCACAGGACAAAGTCCACACTGATTTTGTAAAACTACAAGAAATATGCAGAGTCCTATAATTATAGTTCCTTAAAATCATAATATTCTGTAACCAGGTTCTAAGGCCATACATAGGTTGCCAGAGCCACAGCACAAAACCTCAAGCCTTATTGTCCTGAAATCCATATTATTCATGTAGTACTGAGTCTAGAATTTTAGTTAAGGTAGCAATTATTGTGGGTTAGAATCGTCAGAGGAAATCAGTTAAACTACTCTATGGATGTAGGTATTTGGCAGCAGTGAGAAGTAAAGGCAAGAAAAACAGTGCTGTTAAATGAAGAGGCAGAAGGAACAGATTATCTGCAGATGGCAGCGGCACAATTGGCTTTATTGACACATGACTGAGTCTAGTTATTTAGGTCCAGTTATGAGATAGAACTATGCCATATGGGAATTGAAACATTAAATTGAGTTTACATTCTTGCATTAAGACTGGGTGGACATTTTGCAACCCTGAGCAGGAGAATGGCTTAGTAAAAGTGCTATTCTAGGAAAATTATTCCACCCTGGTACCAAAATATCTTTGATATAGGAGCACTAAATGGGAGTACATTTCATTTCAATCTTTCTCTAAATTGATCATTATAATAAAAATACTTGCATTGTTACTTGTATTTTAGTTAAGAAGCAGCTAAATCTTTAGCATCATACTGTATTTTTCAATCTCAATGATTCTTCAATTTTTTAACATTGTAGTCTCTTAATCTGCAATTCTTACATGATATATTTACAAACTTTTTATTCTGTCCTCCAAGTTGACCATTCTTTCATAATATCCATCTCTTAGTAAATCTTCTAAATATCCCTTTGTAATATCCCTTTTTAAACTCTTCTTAGTTTTCTTCTCACTATTACCTCACTATTATAAATGACCTTGAATTTATCTTCCAACTCACCAATTCTCTCTTCAGCTGTATTTAGTAAACTTTTCAAGTCATCTGTTAAGAAGCAGTATAGTGTGGTAGTTCTAAGTGAAGACTTTGAAGGCAGAATTCCTAGATTTAAGTTCTTTGCCACTCACTAGCTGGATGATGTTGGGCTAGTTTCTTAACCTCTTTGTGCCACAGTTTCATCATTTGTAACATGGAGATAAGAATAGCATCTATTTTATAGGTTTTGGTATTAAATGAGGGAATATATGGCATGATCTTAGAACAGTACGGATATTAATTTTTATTGTGGTTTCATAAGTATAATATTTATACTTCCCATTTTTGCTAGGCATGTTTCTATTTTCTAATCCATTATTTACCCCCTTATGGGGCCAATTTCTTGGATCATTTGAGCATATTTATTTTAAAACCTCTTTCTGATTATTCTGATATCTTTAGCTCCTAAGTTATGAATTTTACCCTTCGTTATTTTGCTATCTCGTAGAGGTTTGTTTGTTCATAGGATTTGTAATTTCCTTACTTGGGAGCTCACCTTCAGCAGATTTCTTTTTTTAGAAATTCCAGATGCTCTGGGTTATGAGGTACCATATGGATTGGTTTGTGTTTTTCTGTCTTTGCTGAATTTTACAAGTTTTATTTTAAACTTTCAGTACAATTTTCCCACAAAGATGGGTAGGGCATAACATCTCACTTTTCTATCCATAGCTTGACATGGTTAGCTTATCTCCCTGTTACATCCCTCAACATGTGGCTGAACTTTTTGAAGACCATACATACTTCTAGGTGGGACCACCTTTCCAGGATCCTAGCCTTACTCAGGGAGCTCATTTCCAGTTCTTCATGTGCAAGAAGCTTGTGGCATAAACTCTTTCACTTATGCAGATATTAAAACCCTAGTCTTTATGCCTGCATTTAGTTCCATATTTTTCCTGGCATAAACTTATGCTTCTTATCAGAGGTTTGGCTTTGAATTCCTTTTTGGTTTCTAGCCTCTAGGAATTTGCCAGTCAGTTTTGACACTGGCCTTTTTTCTTATATTTTATACACAATAACTTGAATAGTATTAGTAGCCTTTCATATTAGCTTATGCTACCATTTTGTTTTGTAGAATACTGTCAAGAGTGACAATGCCAATATACAAGTCATATTTCTTTAATAAATAAAGTGGTGCATTACTTGATTCCTCAGCTTTTCCCCAGCCTTATTGAGATATTATTAACATATAGCATATGTAAATTTAAGTTATATAGCCCTTGCCGGTGTTTCTAAGTGGTTAGAGCATCAACCTGTTCACCATAGGGTTATCAGTTAGATTTCTAGTATAGTGCCCGTACCTGGTTTGCAGGCTAGATCCCTGGCCCTGGAGGCAACCAGTACCAGTGTCCCTCGCATTAATGTCTGTCTGTCTGTCTGTCTCTCTCTCTCTCTCTCTCTCTCTCTCTCTCTCTCTCTCTCTCCCTCTCCCCACCCTCCTTTCCTTTCACTCTCTCTACAACTCTACAATCATTGGAAAAATATCCTTGGGTGAGGGGTAAGGATTAACAGTAACAATGAAGATTAAGGTATACAGTGCAATGCTTTGGTACACTAAATGCTGAAAAATGACCACTATAATAAGGTTATTTAACACATCCATCTCACATAATTACCCTTTTTAATGTATGTGTGATGATATTTACAATCTCTGATTTCAAGCAAATAAGACTTACTAAAATCAACAGTTTATTGAGAATTTACTTTAATACATTTTAAGGGTATTACTATGTTAGTTCTAATTCAAATATATTCTCAAAATTAGGGTACTTTCAGTTAAGTTAGAGTCAAGGAGTAAATAAACGAAGCATAATGAAAAGCACTAGGTGACAATGAGAAACAGCCATTCCATAATCCTGTAGCTCAGACATGCCTGGACTGGAGTGCCTTTAAATAGTAGGTTATACAACCATACCTATACATGCCTAAGGCATGCTTATCTTTGTTACTTTCCAAAAAGAAATTGTATACAATGTCCCTCCCCCAATCTTCATTGTTTATTAGCAAAAGGGAGGCAGATCAGGTTGCCTTAGGTAAACTGAAATTGTCAACTCTGAGCCAAAGCAGTGCATCAAATTTAGAAACATAATTCTTTTTATGCATTGGCTTTCCTCTTTTAACATGAATGACTTTTAACTTTTCAGATAATGTGTACCTGTTATTATTTTTCTTTTGCTGTTTTTTTTTTTGCATTCTTGACCATTAATTCTTAGCAGTTATTGTTACATTGTTAGGCATTTAAGAAAAAATTAAGCCCTGACCTATGGTTCAGTTGGTGAGAGGATTGTCCTGTACACCAAAAGATTTCAGGTTCAGTTCCAGGTGAAGACACATACCTAGATTGCAGGTTCTATTTCTGGTTGGGACATGTATGGGAGGCAACTGATTGATTTTTCTCTCTCACATAGAAGTTTCTCTCAATCTCTCTCCCTCCCATCTTCTCTCCCTCTCACCCTTCCTTCTTCCCTTCCTCTCTCTCTAAAATCAATAAACAATCCTTGGGTGGGAATTTTCAAAAAAGAATAAATTAAGATTGTCTTCTTTATTTCTTCGCCATTTATCTGAACATGAATGATGGGTTAGGATTGTATACAGTGATTGATATAGATGACAGTGTGGATATTTACATCATGGGATTTGTTGTATCATTTTCTGTCAAATATCTTTGCTCATGATACCCCAAGGCATCATAAAAACAAAATGGAAGCTGCAACAGAGGGCCAAGAGAGAAATATGTTAGAATAAATAGTAAAGTAGGAGGAAGAGACATTACATATATTTCATTATTTCAATAAACATGTATTGGATGCTAAATGCATGCCAGGGATTGTATTGGACAGAGGCCATGGTGCTCAAGACAGATGTGGCCACTGCCAACCTGGTGCCTACAGTCTAACAGGTGAGACAATCAATAGCAATAATATAATTACAGCCTTTGACATGGGCTATTAAAGAAACATACTTGGTGCATCAGGTGGACAATTATACTGTTGGGTCGATGCAATAGGAGGGCTACTTCGGACAGTATGTGCAGAGATGGCTTTTCTGAGGAGTGGCCTTTTAGATGGGGATCTAGACGCTGAGAAAGAGATTACAGTATTTTCTGTTAGCAGGGTTAACATTTCATGGTAGGCATACAATAGTTTATAAAGAAACATTATCAAAATAAGATTCTGTAAATTTTAACCTGTGAATTGTGCTTTATTTATGAATGTTTTATTTCACATCCATCCTTCATAAGATGATGCAATTTCAGAACAAGTACAGGCAGCAAGCACAAGATATTCTGCATATTAAAACTGTGATAATGCTGTACTGCATATTTGAATATTGGTAAGAGTAATCTTGAAACGTCTCATCACAAGAAAAAATTCTGTAGCTATGTATGGTGATGGATATTAATTAGACTTCTGGTGGGTATCATTTCACATTATATAAAAACTAGAGGCCCTATGCACGGAGATTCATGCAAGAATGAGCCTTCCTTCCCCTGGCTGCTGGCACCACCTTTGCTCTGGCCCCGAGCTGCCTTTCCACCTTCCCACGCTGCCCAGAGGCCCAGAGTGGCTGGGGTGGTGCAGAACGCCTGCATCATTGCCATGATGACGACACAAACGTTCTGCCCCTGACTGCTTGGTGCCTGCACATGCAAATTAACCCACTATCTTTGTTTGGTTAATTTACATACTCCTGATTGGCAGGTGGTTGTCACAAAGGTACGGTCAATTTGCATCTTTCTCTTTTATTACTGTAGATGTCAAGTTGGTATGTTTTATACCTGAAACTGATATAGTGTGATACGTCAGTTATATCTTAATTTAAAAAAAAAAGAAGGAAAAATGCAGCTCTCCCCTCCACCTTCTCACCCTCCCTCCTTTCTACCTTTAGGAATAATAAATCTGTTTCCATATTTCTTGACTGTTCCTTTCTACAGTTTAAGAAATATCTTGGTACTATGAGTTATTTGAGAATAACTAAGAAGATGTTGAACATTATTCTTCATTGCATTCTAAATATTTTATTTGTGTTTTTTTTCTTAACAAAACATTTGCCAAAAATCCTCTATATTGATTTAATTAATTGGCTATTGCCTTATGTATTGTATACTAAGTAACTATATAATGTAGAAACAAGGGCAAGATATCATTCCAGATACTATTTTATGGAAAAAAAGACCCTTTGGCATAATGTCATACATACTGCTGCCTAGTCATATCTTAAATGTAATTCTCTGATATACAATAATGTCAGTAAAGTGGTAAATTATAATTGACAGTATTCTGATGCATTAAAAATGATGGAATAATTCAATATTTAGGAAAAACTGAGAGAAGTGAATATCTTTTTTGTTGAAAGCAGATTAGAATGTGATACAGAAATGAACAAATGAAAATTAAAACATAAACTCGTAGTGCTACATGGCTATTGAATAGTATCCAACTTAACTCCCTTCCAGAAAGACTAGAAAAAAAACTAGGCAAATAGCTTTCAGATTTTTTAGATGTTAATAAAGACATTTAAAAAACATTGTAAAATATGTCATATGCACATGCATATAACATGTAAATTACAAAGAATAATAATTTAAAAATCTGAACTGAAGAGATGAAACTGTCATCAGTGCCCTTGTAGTGCCCCCTGTGTTCTCCTAGACCCTGTCCTCCCCCACCCACTCCAGAGCTAACCTCTGTCCTGAGCTGTTTGTGTATCGTCCCTGTTTTTCTTAATACTTTTACCATGATATATCCCTAAACAACATATTGTATACTTTTGCTCAGTTTTGAACCTGTAACATAAAGGGAATCCTAAAATATGTATTTTTTTGCAATTAGTTTTTTTTTTATTTAACTTTTTGTTTCCTACCTTTACCAATGTTATGTATGAACCTGAATTTCAGTTCCCCTGCCACGTAGCTTTCCATTGGATGAACTCACTGCAGTTTACTTGAGAGATAAGTTGAAACCGGCTCTCTGACATACCCCGAGTGTCCTGGATTATGAGAAGGCGCAGGCCAGGCCAAGGGACCCCACTGGTGCATGATCAGGGATGGGGGAGACCGAGGGAGGGCTTTAGGGCATGTCCAGCCCCATCTCACCCAGTCCCAGTAAGGGTGGATCAGGGCCAGCAGCCCAGGGAGGGATGTGGGAGCTTGGCCCGCCAGGGAGGGACAACGGGAAGGCTCCAGGAGGTCCGGCCCATCTTGCTCTCTCCTGAGCAGCTGGATCCCAGCAGCAAGCTAATCTACCAGTCTGAGTATCTGGTGGTCAGTGCACAATCATAGCGAGTGGTTGAGTGGCCTTAGCATATCATTAGTATATTATGCTTTGATTTGTTGAACTGTTGACCGGTCAACAGGACACTTATCATATTAGGCTTGTATTATATAGGATAATTTTCACCTCAAGGACCTACTGAAGTGGGCTCAGAGACCCGTAGTGTCTCTAGACCACACATTGAGAACTACTGCTCCAGTGTGAGTGTAGGATTAAAATGATCAGGCCATTGGTGTATGTGCCTTTACACTTGCTATTAAGTCCAAATATTTTTCCAAAACAGTTGTACCAATTTATACTTTTAATAATAAGATATAAGTATTTCCTTTGCTATACATTCTGACTAGCTTTTAATATTGTCAGACGTTTTAATTTTTGTCAACCTAGTGGGTGTAAAATGGTGTCTTGCTGTGGTTTCAGACTGCATTTCTGTGATTGCTAATGAGGCTAAAGATTTTTATTGGCTACTGAAAAAATTCTTGTCTTTTTCCCATTTTTGGGAGGTTATTTTTTTTTTCTTAAGTCTATTAATGAATTCTTTAAATATTAGAGACACTAATCCACTGTCAGTAATATATGGTGTAAATATCTGGTCACAGTTGAGGCTTCAATTTTGATTTTTTTTTAATATCCTGCTTTTTAATAATCACATTTTTTTGCGGGAGATGAGTAAACTCATCATATCACTTTTTATACCAAAGCGCAGGAGACGAGTTTTTTCCAAAAACGATGAGTAGAGAGAGATTCCGTCAAATATGGAGGGCCTGGCATTTCAACAACGAAAATGTGCAAGACAACTCAGATAGACTTTGCAAAGTCAGACCATTATTGGATTTCTTTCTTCCCGTTACGACGCGATTTGGCGGGAAAATGCCCGATTACGAAGTGTTTTTTAATGAACATAATTTTTAAAATATTAATATAATCAGTTTTTCTCAATCATTTTCTTTATGGCTTGGACTCTTTGTGTTTTATTTAAGAAACGCTTTGTGCCCTGGCCAATGTGACCTGGTTGGAGAATCATCCCATGCACTGGAAAGTTGCAGGCTCAATTCTGGTTGAGGGCACATACCTAGGTTGTGGGTTCAATCCCCTGTTGGGAGGGAGGCAATAGACTGATGTATCTTTCTCACATGGATATTTCTCTCTCAAAAAGAGAAAACCAATAAAAAACAAACTCTACCTGGGGTCCTAAAGATATTCTGCTAAATTTATTATTTATATTCATTCATTTAAACAATGTTTCTTAGTTACCTGCCACCGTCAGATTCTGTTCCAGGTACTGTGGATATGGTAGCGAAAGAAAATATTTAAAAATCCGAGATTCCTGGAGTTTACATTCTGGGGTTGGGGGAGGGGCAATGTACAAATGAGTAAGTAATGATTTCATAGAAGGATGGCTGTAAACATGGAGGATGATAAAGGTAGATGAGAGTGTGCGTGGTCAGCATTGAGGTTCTCTAGCCCGGACCAGCAAAGTGCAAAGTTCCCAGGCAGTTATGTGCTTAGGGAGTTTGAGGAAAAGTGAGAAGACCAAGTGGCTGCAATGGCAAGAGCAAGAGGAAGGGTGCTCAGAGATGAGGTCAGGTTCATAACAGAAACCCAGAGCTGATAGGTGCCTCTTAGGGCACTGGAAAGACTTGAGCTTTTATTTTGAGATGGGAAGGCACTAGAGAGTTTTGAGCAGAGAAATAACATATAACATATTCTGATAACTTCGTTTTTTAAAAACACCACTCCAGCTGTTGTTTTGAAAATAATCCATAGGCAGCAAGGGAGGAACACAGAACAATTAGGGGGCTTATTCAGTAATCCGGGCAGAAATGAAGGTGGTTTGCATCAGATGGTGTCAGTGCTGAAAAAAAAAGATCAGATTTTGATATATTTGGGGGCTAAAGATTTGGTAATTGATTAGACATAGTTTGCAAGAAAAATTGAGTCAAATGAGTTACTCCTCATTTTGGGGGTAGAGCATTTTTCTTGAGAACTAGAAAGAGAAAGTTATCATTTAAAGAGATGAGGAAGATGCAGGTAGAGCAAGTTTCGGATGAGATGTAAGGACTTCTTTTTGGGTATGTTACTGTTCTCATGCCCACCCATTTTCTAAATAGGGATGCCAAGAAGGCAGTTGGAAATATGTCTGGACTTATTGATAGAGGTCTGCCGGGGTACATGAATCTGGGAGTCTTTGAGTTCATGAGGCTAGGTGTGATTCCCTTCCTCTCTAAAATTAAAAACACACACATACAATAACCAAAAAAAAACCCCAAAAAACTAAAACAAAAATAAAAGTGCTTAAACTAAAGAATTTAGGAAAGTCTTAAAAAGAAGAAAATTAATATTTTTTATGATCCAAACATAACCACTGTTAATATTTTGATTTATAACTCTTAGGTTTATTTTTTCTGTGCACTTTAATAAATTGGTTATCTAAACAAAAAGGTAAAATACACTGTTTATATATTTGCTATGATTTTCTTGCAAACAATATGTCGTGTTTATCCATTCCCCTTCACTAAATGTTTTCATGGTTTTTTACGGTAGTGTAGCGAATAGTAGTGACTATAGCAAAAATTGGCCTTGACACAGTCTTAAAGATTTAGACTATTCATCCATTGGAATGTATCCAAAAGTGAACTACTCTGATGGTGGTAGGTCTGGGAACAATGTCTTACAAATAGAGGGCTTAGCAGGAGTTGTTCCCATAGCAACAGTTGGAAGAGTTCCAGTGGAAAAGGAGAACTGTCCAGCAACAGATAATAGTAGAGAGGTGGGCAGGAGAGGCCCCAGCCATAGCAAAATCTGGATAGAATTGCAGCAATTGCTGCAATTATAAGTTCCACTGAATTATAGGTCACATATGTTTGTTATACCACATATCTTATGCATGCAAATATAAACTTTTTATGCGCTTTACAAACACAGTTGTGTGTGTGTATGTGTTTGTATGTGTGTGTGTGTGTGTGTTTTATAATTGAGAAACTTTAGCTTCTTTGTTATGCTGGTAGTTTATGGAATGCAAGCTTTGAATTAGATTTCTACTATTAAAAATATTTTTAAATCTATTGGAGAGGATTCTTTTTTCTGAAAACAAATTATAACAAACATTTTCTCCTTCTTGACCTTGAACTGCTTGAACTCTAGCTTTCCTGTTCATTCCCCATTTGAGAAATGTGATGGTAAATCAGAAGTCATTTTTTTCTTTGTGAAGCTTCTGTTGTGGATTTCAGCAAAAGGGGCCATGCAGACAGTATTTTGCCTGATGTTGATGTTGCTTAGGAACAGAATCAGGAGTATTCTCCACATTTACAAAAGGCCAGATAACTTGGCCATCACATCTGCATCTATCATTCTCCTTTTCGAACATTATGTGTGCTAAAACAGTAATAAGTCAGATATAATGTTTTTTCACTTTATATAACCTCTTACTATTACCTAGCAAGAATGTGTTGCTTGAAAAATCAGGGGAGAAAATAAAGTTGTTTGTTTTGAAATATTATTTTAGATGATGAAAAGAGGGATCAAATGAGTAGTTTAACAGATATCCCTGACAGAGACCCTTTCTTAAAATTGGATCTGTATAGGACTAATCATAAAGCTACTTAAGAATCAAAATACAAACACTGTGGTCTAGTTTCACATTGTCTCCTAAAACATCCCAGTAAGGGCCATGTACTCCAGGAGAACTGAATTACTTTCTATTATTCTACTCCGTTTGCATGCTATTCTCTCTACCTAGACTCCCTGGATCCAAGACTTGGAAAGTCTATATCCCATCCATAATTTTAGGTTAATTAAGTTGCCACCTCCTCCAAGTAGGCTTCCTTCAATACCATGAAACACAATCTCTTTCATTGAACTTTAATTTATTTCTGTATCCCCAGAGAACATCCCAGTGCTGGCACATAGTTATGACCATATGGGAATTTTTTGTTTTCTTTTTTGTTTATCCTCACCCACGGAGACTTTTTGCATTAATTTTTAGAGAGAGTGGAAAGGAAGGAGGGAAAGGGAGAGAGAAGCATTGATGTGAGAGAGACACTTCGATTGGTTGTCTCCTGCACAAGCCCTAACTGGCGCCAGGAATCAAACCTACAACACAGGTATGTGTCCCTGGCCAGGAATTGAACCCAAAACTCTTCAGTGCTCGAGCAGAGGCTCCAACCACTGAGCACACCTGCCAGGGCCTTATGTGATTTTTATTTGCTTGGTTACACTATTATAATGCATGGCATGTATAATAATCCCTTAAATGTAAATTTTCCTTATGAAAATATCTAGACTATTTAAATGCAATTTGTATATCTTTTTGGCAACCATGAGAATGTTGGATTGAGTATACAAAACCCTAAGTATTCTTCTTAGGAGTCTTTTTAAAAAGCGAGAAAAGAAGTTTAATAGTAACTACAATAGCAGTGTTGAGCGGTAGAGTGATAGCAGCATTTATCAAGCATCTATTACATGGTACATAAAAGTTTTTATATGCATTTTCTTCACACCCACACTCTCCAAGGTAAAATACTATTATTTCACTCATTTTATAAATGAAGAAACTGGAACTTGGAGAGACTTGCATACATTCCCAGAGATAGTCAACGACAGTATAAAGTTTTGAAATGAAGTTTTAGGCCCCAGAAAGGTAAATGAGAGAAATGTCCCTGGGCGTTAGGATGGGATTCCCATGTGTGTCAGGAAGGAGGACAGTACCGTAGGAATTGTTGATTGGCACATGCATTGTGACATTGTCCTAGAAGGGCTCTTAACCATGGTAGGTGCTTAGATTAAAACACCTTTAGTTATCCTTGAAAATGGGGGGAGGGGTATTCATAAACTCTTTCATAAAATAATGTGATTTCTCTATGCCTCTAAAGCTGTTTTCCCAGGAGACAGTAAGATGTTTAAAAATGATTTATCCTAATGTGCGAGCCTTCAGAAACCTAAATTCCTGGAGTTAGGGTTCTAAGAGTATGTGTCTGTTTAAAAGAACAATTAATAAAATTGCATATACTTTATTCCTTTGCATTGTTTTATTTTAGACTGATCCTGTTTTTTAAGTTCCAAGTTAGAATGACTTCTTTAGAACATTTATTAAGGACAAGTACCTGAACCTGGTTGACCTGGCATTTGCAGACCCCATCTTTGGGGTGCCCTGTCCCCCCACTAGAGAATAAGTGACTTAGCGAGGACTCTTTTAGTTAGGACATGCTGCTTGTTATACTAGCATGTGTTTCTGGGAGGGAGGGAGGAATGAAAGAAGGGAGGGGACCTATTTTGAATATTCTGAAGAAGTCTAGCCAAGGGATGATAGTAACCATCATCACAGGTTTAGGCCACTTGGGTGAAAGAATGTTATTAATACCCATAATCCTACTGCTACCCAAGATAGTCATGTGGACACACTCATTATGAACCTATTTCCACAAGATTAAAAACAAGTTATAACATGCTTGAGGCTTCTATTTTGTAATCACCTTTTACATCATTATGGAAGAAAATAATTTACATTTCCTTGAACAATAAATTTCTTATTCTATTTCTCTGGTATCTAATGGGCTTTCATTTTATATCAACATTTAAGTAATGGCACAATAGGTGGTGCCATAGCTCTATACTGACTGACATTATAGGAAAACAGAATGTGTTTCTTACCAGTGAAATCAAAAGGGGAGAAAGAAATATAAAAAAATTTTCTGCCCTGGCCAGTTTGGCTCAATGGATAGAGTGTCAGCCTGTGGACTAAAGGGTCCCAGGTTCGATTCCGGTCAAGGGCATGTACCTCGGTTGTAGGCTCTATCTCCAGCCTTGGCCAGGACTTGTGCAAAGGCAACCA
>PVJC01048426.1:0-12536 GCA_004026665.1 Murina feae | reverse complement strand
GTTTGATGCTGTTCTGCTTCTGTATCTATTTTTGTTCATCAATTTGTAATGGTCTTTATTATCCATAAATGAGTGATGTCATGTGGTATTTTTCTTTCATTGATTGGCTTATTTCACTTAGCATAATGCTCTCCAGTTCCATCCATGCTGTTGAAAATGGTAAGAATTCTTTCTTCTTTACAGCAGAATAGTATTCCATTATGTAGATGTACCATAGTTTTTTAATCTATTCATCTGCTGATGGGCACTTAGGTTGTTTCCAAATCTTAGCTATGATGAATAGTGTTGCTATAAACATAGGGATGCATATATCCTTTCTGACTAGTGTTTCTGGCTTCTTGGGATATATCCCTAGAAGTGGGATCACTGGGTCAAATGGCAGTTCTATTTTTATATTTTTGAGGAAACACCATACTGTCTTCCATAGTGGTTGCACCAGTCTGCATTCCCACCAGCAGTGCATGAGTGTTCCTTTTTCTCCGCATCCTCTCCAGCACTTGTCGTTTGTTGATTTGTTGATGATAGCCATTCTGACAGGTGTGAGATGGTACCTCATTGTTGTTTTGATTTGCATCTCTCAGATGATTAGTGATTTTGAGCATGTTTTCATATATCTCTTGGCTTTCTGAATGTCCTCTTTTGAAAAGTGCCTATTAGGTCCTTTGCCCATTTTTTTATTGGATTGTTTATCTTCCTTTTGTTAAGTTGTATGAGTTCCCTATAAATGTTGGAGATTAAACCTTTATTGGTGATAATATTGGCAAATATGTTCTCCCAAGCAATGGGCTTTCTTGTTGTTTTGTTGATGGTTTCTTTTGCTGTGCAAAAGCTTTTTATTTTGATGTAGTCCCATTTGTTTATTTTCTCTTTAGTTTCCAATGCCCTAGGAGCTGTATCAGTGAAGAAACTGCTTCAGCATATTCCAGAGATTTTCTTGACTTGGGCATAAGTCTGAGATTTTGTTGCCTTTAAATTCCTCTAGTATTTTTATGGTTTCCCATCTTACATTTAAGTCCTTCATCCATTTTGAGTTTATTTTTGTGTATGGTGTAAGTTGGTGGTGTAGTTTCATTTTTTTTTGCATGTATTTGTCCAATTTTCCCAACACCATTTATTGAAGAGACTGTATTGACTCCATTGTATGTTCTTGCCTCCTTTGTCAAATATTAATTGAGCATATTGGTTCCAGTTCTCTATTCTGTTTCATTGGTCTATGTGTCTATTCTTGTGCTAGTACCAGGCAGTTTTGAGAACAGTGGCTTTGTAATACAAATTGGTATCTGGTATTGAGATCCCACCTACTTTGTTCTTCTTTCTCAGGATCACTGCAGTTATTCGGGGTCTTTTTTTATTCCAGATGAATTTTTGGAAAGTTCATTCTAGGTTTGTGGAATATTCCCTTGGTATTTTGATGTGGAATATGTTGAATTTATAAATTGCTTTGGGTAGTATGGAGATTTTAATGATGTTGATTCTACCAATCTATGAACATGGTATGTTCTTCCATCTGTTTATGTTTTCTTCTATCTCTTTTTTCAGTGTCCTGTAGTTTTCTGAGTAAAGGTCTTTACCTCTTTAGTTAAGCTTATTCCTAGGTATCTTAATTTTTTTGGTGCAATGGTAAATGGGATTGCTTTTTTAGTCTCTCTTTCTGTAAGTTCACTATTGGTGTATAGAAATGCCATAGATTTCTTGGCATTAAATTTGTATCCTGCTACATTGATGAATTCATTTATTAAATCTAATAATTTTTTGATGTAGTCTTTAGGTTTTTTTTATGAACAATATCATGTCATCTGCGAATAAGGACAGCCTTACTTCTTCTTTTCCAATTTGGATGCCTTTTATTTCTTTTTCTTGTCTAATTGCAATGGTTTATACTTTCAGTACTATGTCGAACAGGAGTGGTGAGAGTGGGCATCCCTGTCTTGTTCCTGTTCTGAGGGAAAATGTTTTTATTTTTTGCCTGTTGAGTATGATGTTGGCTGTGGGTTTGTCATATATGGCTTTTGTTATGTCGAGGTATGACCCTTCTATTTCCACCTTGCTGAGAGTTATTATCAAGAAAGGGTGCTGGATTTTGTCAAATGCTTTTTCTGCATCAATTGATATAACTATGTGGTGTTTATCTCTCAATTTGTTTATGTGTTGTATCACGCTTATTGATTTGCAGATATTAGTAAACATACACTTATAAAAAAAGAAAACAGACTTAAGTATTTTGCCAAATTCAAAAATTTATAAAAAATGAATTTGAGGTTACCCAGATTTGCATTCTATTAGTCTATTTAGTATATATTTAAAATTCATATGATATACTTGGGCACTTTTTTAGTTACTTTGGGACAAAAAAAGTTGAGTCCCTGGCCTTGAGGCGATTGCAGGAGAAAGGAAACAAATACAGGTTACTTCAATAGAAGGTACTTTAGTATGTGATAAGTGCCTATTCTAAGTAAGATATAGACATTGAGTATATGGATTAGAAGACTGATTATTACTTGCTAAAACAGTGATTATTTTAGAAATAGAAAATTCCAATATGATTTCATTAAGGCATGGGAAAAGAAATTAATACATAGTACTATCCAAAGGAGAAAAGTGACCAACCCAGCAATCCTACTAAATGAATTAAAAAAAGAAATTATACTACTTTTTCCTTTTTGATTAAAATGGGGGAATAATAAATCTAATCTAATAAAAGAGTAATATACAAATTAACCATCACTCTGAGACACCTACACCATGCCCACCAGCCAATCAGAGTGGCTGTATGCAAATTAACCCAGCCAAAATGGCAGCCAGCAGCTATGGGGTTAGAGCAAACAGCAGGCTTTTGTTTGGAGGAAACTGCCTGCCTTGGCCTGCTGGACCTCTGCTCAAGACAACATAGTTTCAATTATAGAAGCCATGGAGCTGAAGCAAACAGTAGTGTTCCTTGCCTGCCTAGACCTCGGCTTACGGCAACAAAGTTTCAATATAGAAGATAAATAAACCCCAGAAACCTGATTTCAGCCAGCCTTGCTGGGATGTTGGGTCAATGGGAGCTGTGGGCAGCCTGAAAACGGCCATCAGCCCCTCACCAGGCAGTCCGGGTACCCCAGTAGGGACCTGAACCCTGAAGGAACAGTCAGAAGCCTGAAAACGGCTCTCAGCCCCTCACCCAGGCTAGAAAGCTACCACAGTAGGGACCCGAACTTTTAAGGGACTGTGGGCAGCCTGAAAGCAGCCCTCAGCCCCTCACCCAGGCTTCCCAGGCATCCAGTAGGGACCCGAACCCTGAAGGAGATGTGGCCAGCCTGAAAATCAGCCTCAGCCCCACAGCCAGGCTGGCCACACCCCCATGGGGTGAGGGTTCCCACTGGGGTGCTTGGCCAGCCTGCAAACAGCCATCAACCCCTCACCCAGGCTGGCCAGGCATGCCAGCAGGTGGACATCCCCTGAGGGGTCCCAGACTGCGAGAAGGCACAGGCTGGCTTTGGGACCCCCCCCCCCCGAGTGCACAAATTTTTGTTCACTGGGCCCCTAATCTATTCATATCAAATCCTAAGCAACCATTACAACTAAATGACCAGAATGACCAGAACAACCGGTCGACCAGTTGCTATGTTTCCCACTGACCACCCTGGGGCAGATGCTCAATGCAGGAGCTGCCCCCTGGTGGTCAGTGAGCTCCCACAAGGGGGCAATGCTGCTAGGCCAGAAGCCAGGCTCATGGCTGGTGAGCACAGCTGTGGTGGTGGGAGCCTCTCCCAAATCTGACTCTGTTGAGATAAGCATGAGTGGCATGGTGCCCGGACTCAGTTCAGGCTCTTCCCTGGCAGCCTGCCACTTGACACACTGCTACATCCCCCTGAGGGGTACTGGATTTTGAGAGGGTGCAGGGCAGTCTGAGGGACACCCCTTCCCCTCTGCATGAATCCATGCACCAGGCCTCTAGTTAATATATAAAGGCTTTAAATAATTCCCACCCAGGCTGTTGTGCACTGTCCTGAGCACTGAAAGGTTGCTGCTTAAATTGTAGGTCAGGGCACCTAACCAAGTTTCAGGCTTGATCCCCAGTAGAAGGGGGTGTACAGGAGGCAGCCAATGAATGCACTGTTCTCACATCCCTGTTTCTTTCTCTCTCCCTCTCCTTTCCTCTCTCTATAAAAGTCAATAAAAAACAAACAAATGAATGCCTGTATTTCAGGCACTGAACTAGGCATATATCTAATATAATAAAAGAGTAATATGCAAATTAACCCTTATTCTGTTACACCTAAGCCACACCCACCAGCCAATAGCCATGCTCACTAGCCAATCAGAGCAATTATATGAAAATTAATCCAGCCAAGATGCTGGCCAGCAGCCATGGAACTAGAGCAAACAGGAGGCCAGCAATGGAGGAAACTGCCTGCCTAGGCCGGCTGTGGCCTCTGCTGAAGGCAACAAAGTTTCAATTATAGAAGATAAATAAAGCCCAGAAACGTGCTTCCAGCCAGTCTCGCTGGGACGTTGGGTCAATGGGAGCTGTGGCCACCTGCAAATAGCCATCAGCCCCTCACCCAGACTGGCCAGGAACCCCAGGGGTGATGGAAACCACTCTGAAGGGGCTGTGGCCAGCTTACAAACAGCCATCAGCCCCTCATCCAGGCTGGCCAGGTACCCAAGCAGGACCCTCCACCCTGAATGGGCTGTGGCCAACCCACAAACAGCCATCATCTACTCAGCCAGGCCAGCCGGACCCCACTCCCTGAAAATGGCCCTCAGCCCCTCACCCAAGCTGGCTAGACACCCCAGTGGGAACACCACCCTGGTCTGGGACACCCTTCAGGGCAAACCAGCCAGCCCCCACTCATGCACCAGGCCTCTATCCTATATAATCCTATATAATAAAAGGATAATATGCAAATTGACCCTAACAGCAGAAAGACTGGGAATGACTGGTCATTGTGACACACACTGACCACCAGGGGACAGACTCTCAATGCAGAAGCTGCCCCTGGTGGTCAGTGCACTCCCACAGGGGGAGCTCTGCTCAGCCACAAGTGAGGCTGCCAGCTTCCAGTATAGCAGTGGTGATGGGAGACCCTCCTGCCTCCTCAGCAGCACTAAGGATGTCTGACTGCAGCTTAGGCCTGCTCCCTGCTGGCAAGTGGACATCCCCTGAGGGCTCCCAAGCTACCAGACGGAATGTCTGACTGCCAGCTTAGCCCCGATCGCCTGGGGAGCAGGCCTAAGCCAGTAGGTGGAAATCCCTTGAGGGGTCCCAGACTGCAAGAGGGCACAGGCTGGGCAGAGGGACACCCCCCTTCGGAGTGCACAAATTTTTGTGCACCTGGCCTCGAATATACATACACACACACATACTAGGGGCCCAGTGCACAATTTGTGCACTGGAGGGGTTCCTCAGCCCAGCCTGTTCCCTCTCACATATTGGAGCCCTCAGGGGGTGTCCTACTGACGGCTTAGGCCCGCTCCCTGTTCCCCTTGGAAAGTGGGCCTAAGCCCCAGTCTGGCCTCCTCCCTTTGTGGGAGGCGACTATACTAATTAGGGGGAGCCACCAACCACATCAGCCTGCTGCTGCAGCCACTGCCAGTCACCGCAGCCACCAAAGTGTTTTCATGAACATGGACTCCAATAAATTCACCATGAAGAAATGACAACTTTCTTTAGGCATTTTCAAGATGTGTCTTTCATAGGATATGACATTTCTTTTTTTTTTTCCCTCACCTGAGGATATGTTTCCATTGATTTTTAGAGAATGTGGAAGAGAAGGGAAAAACAGAAACATCAAAGTGAGAGGAACACTTTGATTGATTGCCTCCCGCATATGCCATGACCTGGTTCCCGGTCAGGGAGGAGCCTGCAACCTAGGTACATGCCCTTGGTCACAATTGGACCCAGACCCTGCAGTCAGCAGGCTGAGGCATTATGCACTGAGCCAAAACAGCTAGAGCAGGATATGACATTTCTTAGCCCTCCAGCAGTGGACCTTCCTTTTTTTTCTCCAGGAGTGTGGTGGAAAAAACCCTAGATCTCCTTTAGGGATTCTTATTACCCAAGTTACTAAATATATTATCAGTGGCATACAGGGTGCTTAGCCAGTGAGTGGTCAGAAAAGATGTTTCCTCTGTACTTCACTTCAATCACCGGCTCCACTCCTGCCCCTCCAATCCCAGCTCCACCCCTGCCCAGGTCTGTAACCTCTGGCCGAGGATGCAGGCCTGGGCAGGGGACCCCCAAACCCTTTCAATCACTGGCTCTGCCAGTGCCCAGTCCTGCAGTCTCTGACTGAGGCTGAATGCCAGGGCAGAAGACCCCCAAGCCCTTCCAATCTCTGGCTTCACAGAGCCCAGGCCTCTGCAATCACCAGCTCTGATCCTGCCCCCTACAATTGCCGGCTCTGTCCTTACCCCACTGTCAGCCTCTGGCCAAAGCTACAGGCCTGGGAAGGGGACTCCCAGACCCAAGCTTTGCTGGCTCCACCAGTGCCTAGACCCCTGTGATCTCAGGCTACACCCATGACCCTCTGATCACTGGCTCTGTGGAGCCCATTCCCCTGTGATCTCTGGCCTTGCCCCTGCCCAGGCTTGACACCTATGGCCAAGGCCTTATGCCTGGCTATGGCACCCTCATACCCCTCTGATCACTGACTCTGCCCCTGCTCCCTCTGATCACTGGCTCTGCCCTTGCCCATGACTGAGCCCTCTGTTGAAGGCCTCTGGCCTGGGCAGGGGACCCCAGCCCCCTGTGATCACCTGTTCCACCACTCAGGCCCCCTGCCTCCCCCGCCACTTGTGTGGCAAACAGGCCTGACCACTTCAGTGGCGGGGCTGAGCCAAACTGAGCGCCGCCATCTTGTGGCTATGGGGACAGCCAACTTTGTGATGGAGTGGTGCCTAATTTGCATATTACTCTTTTATTAGACAGGATGTGGCTATGGGCGCCTCCATTTTGTGTCCATGGGGGAAGCCATCTTGTGGTCATTGTGGTGGCTATCTTGTGGCTATGGGCACTGCCATATTGTGGCTATGGGGGAAGCCATCTTGTGGCTATGTGTGCTGCCATCTTGTGGATATGGGAGCAGCCATCTTGTGGTTATGGTTACCGCCATCTTGTGGCCATGGGGCAGCCAACTTTGTCACGGAGTGATGCCTAATTTGCATATTACTCTTTTATTAGACAGGATGTGGCTATGGGTGCCTCCATCTCTGGCCATGATTCTGGCCATCTTGTGGCCATGGTAGTGGCCATCTTGTGGCTATGGGTGCCTCCATCTTGTGTCCATGGGGAAGCCATATTGTGGCCATGGGTGCCGCCATCTTGTGGCTATGGTGGTGGCCATCTTTGTCACTGAGTGACACCTAATTTGCATATTACTCTTTTATTATAATGGATATATATATATATATATATATATATATATATATATATATATATAATTAGTTACCTCATTTAATTCCAACAACAGTACTAGAGTTAGATACTATTGTTATCTCCCTTCTAATGTTGGAGAAATCGATACCTAAATTCAAGTCTGATTTAACTCCAAATGCTGATTTAATTATGCTATCAATAACTTCCTTGTGTAATTGGAAATGACAGCATGAATACAAATGTTATATGTTATACTGAAAAGAATATGGAATCAGCACAACTAGGTTTACCACTTCCTTTGCCAGTTCTAATCTAGTGTATCACTCCAGGAGAGTTACTGAATCTATCCAAACCTCAATATTTATCTGTAAGCCTCATATTTATAATGGGAATAATATGTTCACTTCACCTCATAATGATTTACTTAAGTACAAAGCATAGTGACATATAGTAGTTATTTTACATATGTAGATAATTTGTAATATAGTGACAAACAAAAGGAGTTGACTCTCATTTATTTATCCTTGACTCCAGCAATAGTTGGTGAAGAAAGAATGTTCCTTTTACCCCTATGTAAGGATATTGATAACAAAGGCTTTAGATGCAGAAAAACATTGGGGTGACTGCAAATGTTTTCAGGTGACCCAATTTTGAAAATACTCATGTGTAGTAATAAAAATCTATATACTACGAAACCTTCATGTATAAACAGTCAGTATGTATATGTGGGGGGAAATGAAATTAGAAGTCACTGCGAGTTTTAATGTGAACTCAGCATACAGAAAATACAAAAGAGATGCAATATTACGTTTAAGGAAAATAAATGGCTTCTGTGGTAGCAGAACTTGATATATAATCCAGATGAAAGTATTGCTATAAGTTAAAAGAAAGGCTCCATCAATCAAAAGGAGCAACTGGTCAGGTACAAAAGCATGGGAAATAGTCATAGAGAAATAAAGTGACATTGCTTGTCCAAGCAGTGTGCCAGGCTGATTAACATATCCAGTCTCTATGGCATGTAATCCACACTACAGATAAGACTATATAATAGACCTTAGATAAATCTGTCCTATTGATGGACATTTAGGCTTAATCCTATATTTTGGTATTACAAACATCACTGTAGTGAACATGCCTTTATATATATGATGACTATCTATGAAAATATATTTAATACTGTGCTACATATGAGAAGGTCCATCCTCTCAAAAGTTGTTTAATGTGTTTGAGAAGTTAAATCTAACATATATAATCAGTATAAATGAGGATATAAAAAAAAGTACAAACTGTTAGAATCTCACTGCTCAGGAATTAGAAATTCTTGGGAGGGTGAAGAGGGCTTTGTAGAAGTACTCATGAACTTAAAAATTAAGGTAAACCTTTGCCTAGATATTAGAAGTTCCCTGCACTATAACCTTCCTATTAATCATCTCATAATGAAATTCTGCTATAGTTAGCTGACTTGTGTAATTTTCTAAGAAAATAATAAAAATGATTTTAATAACCCAATTAAGAAAATGCAGCAATCTTTATTTTCAGTTAAATATGAAGTACTAGACTTGGATGGCTAGAGACTGAATTTCCATAGGCAGTATTCACATTTCCAAATTCTTCCAAACATCTTCCACATAGAGAACACTGATGAGCTTCTTCATAAACAGGGCAAAATTTAGACATTCCTTAAGATGTAGATGCCATAGCAACTGCACATATTTTTATCTCTCTCTCTCTCTCTCTCTCTCTCTCTCTCTCTCTCTCTCTCTCTCTCTCTTTCACACACACACACACTACACAGCATAATTTAATCCTCATAACCAATTTATTTATAGCTAGATACCATTATTATCTAATTTTAATGAAGATTTACTGAAAGTAAAAGATTTAACAAAGAAATGCAGAACCACTGCTCCAAAATTTAACTACTATATTGAAATTCATTTTTATTGTGTTCAGTAAGTTTGAGGTAAAAGAGATAGAACATGTCTTGATTAATCAGAGAACAAAGAACAAACGTGAGAGAGTTATTTTTGAGATTAGTGTATTTATTTCTACATAGTGTTGTAAATAGTAATGTTTGAGTTAGTTTTGCCTTAGTATTCTAAGATAGAAAGTAATATATTGTGTTGGTTAAAAGCAGGATCTCTGAAAACAGACTAACTGGTTTTTTAACATGACCCTACCATTTATTTATGTGTAACCTTGGGCAAGTTAGTTCATAATTTTTGTTGTTGTTTTGTTGTGTTTTTATTGTTGTTAATCCTCATTCAAGGATAATTTTCCAATGATTTTTAGGGAGAGTGGAAGAGAGGGAAAGACAGAAACATTGATGTGAGAGAAACACATCAATTGTTTGCCTCCCGCTCCAGCCCTGACCAGGGCCTGGGCCAGAGAGGAGCCTGCAACCAAGGTACATGCCCTTAACTGGAATCAAACCCAGGACCCTTTGGTCTGCAGGCTGACACTCTATCCACTGAGCCAAACTGGCTAGGGCTTTAGTTTTTCATTTGTAAAATGGAGATAATAGTAATCACCTCATATGTATGTGTAAGAATAAATGACATTATTTTAAGTGTTTAACATAATGCTTGGAACGTAGTTAAGTACTCAAAAAGTTTTAGGCACTATTATTCTCACTCTGACTGTGCATTTATAGGTATCAAATTTTCTTACAGTAGTGGTTTTAAAACTTAACTATATATTGGTATCTCCTTAAGAGTTTGTTAAATCACAGATTTATGGGCTCCACACCCAGGGTTACTAATTCTATAGTGCTTGGGTGGGCCTAAAGCTTTGGACTTGTAACAGTTTTACTATGCTGCTGGTTCAGGGACCACACTTTGAGAAACAATGGATTAGAGTACCATCTTAATCCAAGCTAGATCATAGTTTTGGCCTTAATCTTGAATTTTTTTTTTTTTTGGTCCTCCACCATCTAACCATAGGCTGTCCTCCTTAGAATAGTCAAACTTTTCAGAAGAAATGCATTGGGCAGCATCATGGTTACCACTCACTGAATCAGGGAAAAAGAACTGAAATTTGAAATTACAGATTAAGGGAAATCATCAAAATATTTTTTTAAATAATCAAAATCTTAATCCTGATTATCTCTGGGTAGTGATATTGTAAATGTTTTGAATTTCTTTTAATATTTTCCTCTCAGCACTATTACACAAAATCTTATTAATTTTATAATTTGAAAGATTTTTTTAAAAGGACATAGCCTACTTAAAAGGTAAGTTAGTAATGTTAACTCCAAGAGAAAACTGAGGTGACTTTTGTTCATTTTCTACCTGTAAACCCTCATCACAAGTCACTTCATTCAATCTCTTACCCTGAGACACCTATCTTTTTTAAAAATATATTTTTAATTAATTTCAGAGAGGAAGGAAGAGGGAGAGATAGATAGAAACATTAATGATGAGAGAGAATCATTGATTGGCTGCGTACTGCATCCCCCCCACCCCGGGGATCGAGCCCACAACCTGAGCATTTGACCTTGGCCAGAATTGAACCAAGGACCCTTCAGTCCCCAGGCTGATGCTCTATCCACTGAGCCAAACTGGCTAACCAAGACACCCATCTTTTGTGCCTTTTCCTTACCTTGAGCACAAGTCTTGGAGAGCTCATTGTAACACATTAATATTTACAAATAGATAACACCTCCCTTAAAATACAGGTTTCAATTTTAATTATTCAATGAATTAATTTTCTTATTCTCATTATTTTGAAAAGATCTGCTTGATATCCATTTAACAAATTCAGTCTTGAGCTTATTATTTAGAGATTTTGCTTTCTCTTTTCCAATTGTGAGTGCCCTGAGCATTCATCTAGCAGGAAACAGTGGGCTACTAATGAAATGTTACATATCTTTAATATACATATACTAGAGGCCTGGTGCATGAATTCATGCATGGTGGGGTCCAGCTGGCCCACCCTAATGAGAGCTGATCGACATGGGCTGGTGGGTGGTGTTGGGGGGGTTCACAGGAGGTTGGCTGGCTGGCCCTGCAGGAGGTTCAGGGGGGGCTGATCAGGGCCCCAGTTGGATTGGTTAGCCACCACAGTGTGCATCATAATGACTGGTAATTCTGATCACTTGGCTTTTATATATATAGATATCTATTCTAATAAAAGGGTAATATGTTAATTCGACTGGATAGACCAGACGCCTTTCGGACATCATTCTGGACATCCTTCCTGACAAAGATGGGTGCTGGATGAAGCCACCCGGGGTCCTGGGTGCCTGCAGCCAACCTAGGCAAAGGTGCCTGGAGGTCCCAGCACCACAGTCCCTTCTGCAGAGGCAGCAGGAGAGGGGGTGACATAGTCCCAGCAGTCCTACTGCTGCGATCCCTTCTGCAGTGGTGGTGGGAGAGGACATGGCATGATCCTTCCCCTTATGCAGAGGCAGCCACAGAGGCAGCAGCACAGGCCCAGTCCTGGTGCCATGCCTACGCAGAGGCAGGGGGGATGGGGCAGCACAGTTCTGGAGTCTCCTCAGAGGCTGGATGGGGTGTGACCCAAATGCATCAACCTCCCACAGCCCCGCCTCCAGCTGGCCTGGCCTCAGACAGCACCCCCACACCAGTGGGCAGTGGGTGGGGCCAGTGCTAAGAAGCAGTGAGCCCATTTTCTGGTTGAGCCACACTCTCCCTCTCTTCACCCCTGATCAGCCAGAAGCTAGTGAGCACAGCGGAGGTAACATGAGATTCTATCACCTCCATGGTAGGCAGGCAGTAAGGAGCAAAGGGTCCTGGACTGTGAGAACCCTAGACTGTGAGAGGGATGCCTGGATTCCAGCTTAGGCCTGATCCCTTTGGGGTCCTGGAGTGTGAGAGGGCACAGGCCAGGCTGAGGGCTCCCCTCCAGTGCACAGGTTTTATGCACTGGGCTGCTAGAATATATATCCCTAGTGTCAGGTATGCAGGAAGCAGCCCGTCAATGATTCTCTCTCATCACTAATGTGTGTGAGAAAAAAAAAATATATATACTAGGGGCCCGGTGCACAAAAATTTGTGCACTTGGAGTGCAGGGAGTCCCTCAGCCCGGCCTGTGCCCTCTCACAGTCTGGGACCCCTCAGTGGATATCCTATGATGGCTCCAGTCTGCCAGGCGCCTTCTGTGTGTGTGTGTGTGTGTGTGTGTGTGTGTGTGTGTGTGTGTCACCACTGGGGAC
>PVJC01048425.1:0-12534 GCA_004026665.1 Murina feae | reverse complement strand
CGACACACACACACACACACACACACACACACACACACACACAGAAGGCGCCTGGCAGACTGGGGCCATCATAGGACATCCACTGAGGGGTCCCAGACTGTCAGAGGGCACAGGCCGGGCTGAGGGACTCCCTCCACCCCGAGTGCACAAATTTTTGTGCACCGGGCCCCTAGTTTAAATATATTACTCTTTAATTTATCTAAAACTCTTTAAGGCCTTGACTTTCTTAGGTATCTTCACCTCTTATGACTCATGCTAATATTAAAAACTCTCTAAAACTAGCCATTGCTCCTTTGTCTTAAGTAGGACAGTTTTATTTACTTGCATTCCACTCCTCAGGGCTTTCTCAATCTCTCTAAAATACATTGTAGCATCCTAGATTTGGTCAATTTTTAGAGTGATAGAATTTGAGAGCTGGATGTTCTTTCAGCAATTGTTTAATTTATCAAAGGAAATTGAATGGTTCAGTGTCTCCTAATGATGGACTAGAACTCAGATCACCTCATTCAAGTTCATTGCTGGTCCATCCCACTTATGATGACCTGGATTTCTGAGCCAGAACTTGGGGTGCAGTTACCAAAGAGACTCCAATTTTTTTTTTTTGGTGGGGGCAGTGTGGGTAATGGGAGAGTTTGTGGACATTATAACACACTGAAAATCCTAAAAAAGTAAAAGGCTTCAATAGGTCTTAGTGATTGGTGGGTATTAAGTGTGTCTAGAGCAGAACAGGCTGAGTCTGGATTTATAGACTCTCTCATTCCTCACACATTTTAGAATCAGAGCATGTGGGACTCTTTTGCATAAGACAACTCTGGAGGGGCTCCAAGAGCCGCAACTGGTTCTGTGGGACCTAAGTTGAGCCATGCATGCATTTCTCCTGGCCAGGGGGCTCAAGAAAATGTTTTGTTGTCACTCTCATCAAGTGCAGCTGGGCACGCTGTGGCTCTGAGCAGGAGAGGCCTTCACAGCTGTGATTATCTGAATAGGACAGCCCTTTTTTTTTAACCTGTGGAGAGAAGTGGCATGATTTTAACCCTGTATTCAAAATCTTTGTGAACATTCCTGACAAATGATTCCCCGTCACAGGAGACCTGCATTGGTGACCAAACTCTGAAGTTACCCTTAAGGTGGGTTTGTGACACCGCGTGTAGATGGAGCCAGGAGGTGGGGGCCTGGAGGAGGGCAGAAAGCAATGAGGTCTCCTTGAGGCAGGGAGCCCTCTTCCTATGCTTTCCTTTATTTTCCCTCTGTGTCCTTTCTATTTGCCAAAATGTTACATGGGTGTGATGTCTTCAGGGGCTCTTTTTTCCCTACCTCCTCCAAGCTACCTGCACCTATTAAGTGACCCTGGATAGTTCCATCATTGCCTTCTAGTGCCACCCAGCTGGCTCAGCTGTGAAGTTGGGCTATTCCAACAGGGCATGCCTACCAATTAGCTACAGGTTGATCCTGGCAGTTGCTGACTGAAGTGGTGTGGGGCTTAGAGCGTTGGTGCCAGCCGACACTTTTGCTCTTATTAATGGAATGCACTGGAAGATAAGAGGTACTGAGAAAGGGAGGCAAAAAAGAAATAAGCCATTGAGGAAGCAGATATTGCTGTTGTTCCTCATTTAAACCTTGTTCTAGCCCTAACCGGTTTGGCTCAGTGGATCAGCCTGTGGACTGAAAGATCCTGGGTTCGATTCTGGTCAAGGGCATGTACCATGGTTGCGGGCACATCCCCAGTAGGGGGTGTGCAGGAGGCAGCTGATCAATGTTTCTCTCTCATCGATGTTTCTAACTCTCTATACTTCTTCCTTCCTCTCTGTAAAAAATAAATAAAATTTATAAAAAAAAACACAAAAAAACCTTGTTCTGGGGCCCTCAGGACACGTCCTTTCCATGGAGTCTAAGAAACACCATCCTAGGCAATGCTTTGCTGACAATTCTTAGTGCTAAGCTTAAGAGACAATATCCCCTAGAAAAAAAAGAAAATATATATATTTGCCTCCAATAACTTTGTGTTTTAACTGTACTTGATGTCATATGTATATGAGCATTCTCTATTCAATATTGACAATATTATAACTCCATTGGAAGGCCCATTTGCCTCCAAAATGACCACAGGTGGAAGCTGTTAATGCTGTGACTTTGGGTATGATATGCATCCTCTTTGTTCTTTCCTAATGATCAGTATTTATTCTCTAGGCTACAGTTATTGCTGCCAATCTTGAGCAGAGGAAAGGCCTTTCTTCCCTTCACACACAGTAGTGTGTCAAGGTGTAAGTGTTGGCTCAAAGGAAATGTTTCTTTAATTAATATTAAACCAAAAGTCTATGCAAAGCATTTCCTTTTGAGACTGTTCTGGATTCTTCATTATTGAGTTTATTTTCTGTGGCTTTTGGCCCTGAAACCCTCTTTTTCAATTTCTCTTTTCTACTGAGCCTTAATGTGCAGGTCACAGCACATTCTATATTCACCAGTTATGGTTTTTGAGATAAAATTTAAAAATGCAACAGGCTTCTTGGAGATGCTGGGAAACTGGGTATATTGACTTGTCTTTACCATGTACTAAAAGGCTTTGATTTATCTACCTTTTAAATCTCACCAAATGTCACCAAATACAGGTGACAAGAGAAACCAGCTCTGACAGAACAGCCTGGGGCTGAGAGCAGGGGCCTGGCAAGAAAGCAGAGAAAGGGGCTGCTGAGTTCTAGGATGTGGTTTGTGGGGCACAAAGAACAAAGGCCATTTTGCTTCCAAATTGCTCTTTCCAAGTCCCCACTGGGTTTGTAATGCTTAAATTTGAGATGAACTTTTTTAAGTTAAGTACATCTTCCTATAGATTCTTACCAAAAAGGAAAAAAGAATCCTAAATAAAGAAATAAAATACATATAAACATTTTAAAAAATCAAATATTGAAATAGATTGTCATTAATCCTTTAATATGAATTTATTTCTCAGCCTCGTTAGCTAAAAACATCATGTTTACAAATTTGTCAATGAGTGTGAGGTAGACCCTGTTTTTGTAAATGAAGTTAAAAAAATTTTTTTAATTGATTTCAGAGAGGAAGGGAGAAGAAGAGAGAGATCGAAACATCAATGATGAGAGAAAATCATTGATCTGCTGCCTCCTAAATGGCGCACACTGGGGATTGCCCCACACTGAGGACTGAGCCTGCAACCTGGGCATGAGCCCTGACCAGGAATTGAACCATATCCTCCTGGTTCAGAGGTTGACGCTCAACCACTGAGCCATGTTGGCTGGGCTGTAAATCAAATTTTATTGGAACACAGCCATGCCCATCAGTTTCTATATTGCCCATGGCTGTTGTCACACTGTGATACAAGTCTGAGCAGTAGTTATGAGAGACCACGGGACTCAAGATACTTGAAATAGTTATTATCTGGCCCTTTACAGGAAAACTAGGCTGACATTTTGTGTAAAGTTGTGACTTCTAATATAGTAGAGACATGTGGCTATTCAAATGTACCTTTCTTTAATTAAGTATAATTTAAAAATTCAGGTCCTCATTTGCATAAGCTTTCCAAAGGCTTATCAGCCCCTAGTGACTATCATATTGGTCAGTACAGAGAAAGAATATTTTCATCACTGCATAAAGTTTTATTGCAACTTATATATCAGTTAATAAGTTATATGTTAACATATATTAATCCTTTATGTTAATCCACTCACAACTCAAACATATCACATTCTTTAATCTTTATCACTTTTTAAAATCAAAGATAAAAATCAACTCAGGCAATGGTTATTAAACTTATTGCCTGTTTCTGGGCAGTATGGTACACTTCATTCTGTCAATAATCATCCAAACAGAAATTTATTCAGTGTATCCAGGAACTAATTTATAAAAGTGATTATTTTCTTCTTTGTGAGTCTGAAAGCTATAGGCACAATAGCAGTTTCTACATGTTTTATTTGACTTCTGCATTCACAAAGTTTTTCTGGCCTCTCGGTAGGAGATCTAGACTCCTTGGATCATGGATCGGATTTCCCTTGCTTGGAAGGGAAGTCACTTCAGACCACAGCCTGAGGATTCTTGGCTGGAGCTATGAGATGAGAGCAGCAAACACTTCCAAAAAAGTGCTAGAGACATCATTGTTGCTAACAGCAAGATGCTTTCCTGAAGAACAATTTTGGAAGCTGAAGGAATCACTGCCCACAGTCTTGGCAAAGGCTTGGCGTTCTCTGAAATGATATGTAATATATGGGAACTGGTAAAGAAGAGGGTGGAACCTGGGAAATTCCCTTATAATCTGCTCTGAGAGAGAGTCATTTCTGTATTAGGGCAAAAGGTGAAGTTGCTGTTCAAAGAGATCCAACCAATGTAGTGGCTTAATAGAAAAAGAACTTCATTTCTTTCATTGACAGTCCAAGGTGGACGCTAAAGATGCAGTTGGCTCTGTTCCACAGCTACTTAGGGACCTTCTAAATCTTTGCTCTTCCTTGGAAGAATTGACACATGCACAGTTGAACTTGGTTACAGGCATTTTCAACTTGTGAGAAGGGGAGGAAGATATGGAGGAGGCCTGACACTTCCTGGAGGCCTGGGACCAGAAGTGAAACTCCTTGCTCTGCCCCACTGGCCTGGGCAACATCACCTGACTGTAAAGGTGACAGGGAAATGTCGTTTGGACTTGTTCTCACGAAGGATTGGAGATGGGTTTGGCAGACTGATGGCACTCTCTACGACCCTTTCCTTTACTCAGTTCCTGATATTTTGTCCCTTTCAAACATTAAGACTGCATCTACCAATAAAATGTATTGTTTTTCTTCCCTTCTCTTTTCCCTCTCTCTCCCTTCAAAAAAATAATTATAATTTGAGAATGAAAGTTATTTTGTTTTGCAGTCTTTGTTATTGTTTTAAAAATGACAAATCCTCAAATACATATGGAAGATTGAACATATATTACATTTCTTTTTCTGTGTGTGTATATATGTTGAGATACATTAAAAACACACACTCATATTACATTTCTATGGGGAGCAAACCTTTTCTATATAAATACTAAATTCCAAAATGGAAGATATTGAGTGTTTTTGTGGAGCAGAGGTGACCTCTGCTTCATCATATCTTTAACAGCTGGAAGCAGAAATACAACCAGAATATTCAGAGCTGATCAGCTGTGTGGAGGTCTCATTACTTTGTTCCCTCATTCCACTAGAGCAGCTCCAAGTCATGACAACCAGTAGGGACAATTGACATGAAAATACTCAACCCCAGTGCCCAAACTTTCCCGAAACAATTGCTGGATTGTTCCAGGACCTGTTGATGCCACAAACCTCATGCTGAGAAGTTTGCCCCCTAATTAGCAAGCAGCAGTTGTCAAGCCCATCAAGTGCTCTTATGTGATGAAGTGAATGAGACAAAGTAGTTTTTTCCTTTTTCTCTGGCAGGGAAGATAGTTGGTTTCTAAGTGGAGCTGACTTGTCTGTAAAGGAAACTAAGTGAATTTGGCTTCCACTTCCCACTCATGCTTTCCATACTGATACCAAATTTATGAACTAATCTCTTAAGTCTGATTCCCTGGAACTTGGCTGTTGGGGTGGCAAATTCTTGATGCAGCTCAGGGAAGGAAATATAGGCTGTGGGTTGTAAGCCCCATCTGCTGTACACTCGAATAGCCCTTACCAAGCTCTGGGAGTTCTCAAGACAGAGAGCACTGCATTCCCTCAGCAACTGAAGGAAGTTCATATGGGCTAGTTTTAATCTTAATATTGACTTTTATATTTGGGCACATTTGAAATGATGTAGATGAAACCAAAGCCAGTGCTAGAAGAACACGATTTGCTCTATACCTGTGATTAAAGTCCATATGAATTTTATCTTTTATCTGCATTTAATGGAAACAAACAATTGTAAAGAAACATTGTGAAGTTGTGGGAAGAGCAGCAGACAAGGAGAAACTGGGTAGAAGCTGCTTAATTTTTGTGGATTTCAGTTGCCTCACCTGTAAATTGGGATCATTCATTAGACAATCTTTAGAATTTTATTCAACTCCAAATATGTATGAATTGATGGAGAGTGTCCTTTACCAAATATCACAATATAAATATAGTTATGATCTTAAAGTGGTTTTAAGTAAAAAAAATCTCTCTCTTTAAAATATATTTTTATCAATTTCAGAGAGAGGAAAGGAGAAGGAGAGAGAGATAGAAACATCAATGATGAGACAGAATCAGTGATTGGCTGCCTCCTGCATGCCCATACTGGGGATTGAGCCCACAACCCAGCCATATACCCTTGAGTGGAATTGAACCTGGGACCCTTCAGTCCACAAGCTAACACTCTATCTACTGAGTCAAATCAGCTAGCGCAAAAAAAATCTTTCTTTATATACATACCAGAGGCCCAGCATGCAAAATTCATGTTTAGGTACAGTTCCTAGGCCTGGCCTGTGGTCAGGGCCATCTTCCCCAGCTTCCTGAAGCTGGCCCTGCCCCCCACCCCTGGTTTCCCATTCGCCATTGGGTGATCAGAGCCTGGCAGCCTGGGAAAGGGACTGAGAAGTGGTCAGTCGGAGCAAGGGGCTGTTCTGGTCTTTGGTCATTTTGGTCATTCCACCATTTTTGTTGCTGGGCTTTTATTATATAGACTGTTCATATGTTTATATGTATATTTGTATGAGCTAGGATAAAGCTCTATGGATACACTAATGCATTTGGTATTTTCCCATATACCCATACCAGTTAGAAATGCAGATGAGCTCAAAATATGATTGTCATATTCTTGAATATATGATAAAGAAAATTCATTTACTCAACATTATATATTGACTAGGGGCCTGGTACACAAAAATTTGTGCACTCAGAGGGGTCCCTCAGCCTGGCCTGTGCCCTCTCACAGTCTGGGACCCCTCGGGGGATTTCCACCTGCTGGCTTGCCTGGCCAGCCTGGGTGAGGGGCTGATGGCTGTTTGCAGGCTGGCCAAGCCCCCCAGTGGGGACCCTCACCCCATGGGGGTGTGGCCATCCTAAGTGAAGGTCTGAGGGCCGTTTTCAGGCTGCCCACAGTTCCTTCAGGGTTCAGATCTCTACTGGGGTACCTGGTCAGCCTGGGTGAGGGGCTGAGGGCTGTTTTCAGGCTGCCCACAGCTCCCATTGACCCAAAGTCCCAGTGAGGCTGGCTGGAATCAGCTTTCTGGGGTTTATTTATCTTATATAATTGAAACTTTGTTTCCTTGAGTGGAGGGCTAGGAAAGTAATGAAGCCTCCTGTTTGCTTCAGCTCTGTGGTTTCTATAATTGAAACACTGTTGCCATGAACAGAGGCCCAACCAGCCTAGGCAGGCAGTTGCAATGGAAGCCTCCTGTTTGCTCTAGCTCCATGGCTGCCAGCCTCCATCTTGGCTAGGTTAATTTGCATACAGCCGCTCTGATTGGCTGGGAGTGTGGCTTGGCTGGGGGTGTGGCTTAAGTGTCTCAGAGTGATGGTTAATTTGCATATTGATCTTTTATTAGAGTAGATATTAAAATAATCATTGTTACTAATATCATTATATTTGTACTATGGCGGTGACTATCCTATATAATAAAAGGGTAATATGCAAATTGACCCTAATAGCAGAACAACTGGGAATGACTGTCACTATGACACACACTGACCACCAGGGGGCAGATGCTCAATGCAAGAGCTGCCCCCTGGTGGTCATTGAGCTCTCACAGGGGGGAGCTCTGCTCAGCCACAAGCCAGGCTGATGGCTGCCAGTACAGTGGTGGTGGTGGGAGCCTCTCCTGCCTCCTCAGCAGCTCTAAGGATGTCCGACTACAGCTTAGGCCTGCTCCCTGCTGGCAAGTGGACATCCCCCAAGGGCTCCCGAACTGCCAGAGAGATGTCTGACTGCCAGCTTAGGCCTAATCCTCCCCCCCCCCCCTCCCAGGGAGCAGGCCTAAGCCAGCAGATGGATATCCCCTGAGGGGGCACAAGCCAGGCTGAGGGACCCCCATGCCCCAAGTGCACAAATTTTTGTGCATCGGGCCTCTAGTATGATTAATGAAATCTGAAAAAAGCGGAAATTCTAACTGCCACTTTGAGTGCTTTAAGTACACTATGATGGGAAATCTTTTAAAATTGAAAAATTTACATTTACTTGAACTCTCACTGTAGACTTAAAGAGCTTTCAGCTGATTGTGTCATTATAGAATTGGGGAAAAATATATAGTGCATAATAGTACATTGTTTACTATATTTTCTAAACCATGTCATCGATCTCTTAGTAGGCTTTTCATTTCATCAGGTTAAGTGAAATTAGATTGTTGACATCAATAGCACATGGGCACCTATAAAATGAAGTGAATATGAATATGGGAATTTTGTTTAATTTCCCTTAATTTCAGATGATCTAATAGCACAAAAGAACAACTGCTACATGGTGTCTGAGGTAATATAAGGAAGAAAAATGTCATATTTAACATGAGGATGGCCCAATTGACAGGTTAGAGAGATAAATATTTTAAAATTACTGGACATTTTAAAATCTGGAATATTAAGACTCAATGCTAGAGATGGGATAAGTTAATAAAGATAGTTAGGAAATACTAGTAAGCCCTTCAATTTCTTTGCCTTTATTTTTCCCATTGTAGTACCAGCTTATATAACTCTAGTTGGCATATTCAAGGAATTCAATAAATATATGTTCAATGAATAAAGGAACAAATAAATGCATTTGGGAAGAGGTTCTTAATGTCTTTGTGAACCTCAGAGTTTACATTTTTATAAAGCTCTCTCAGACCAAAAAGATGAAGAACTTCTAAGGGAACGAAATGTTTTATTGTCATCTAAACATAGCCCATGAATGCTTTTGGTGATAGAAGAGACGCCCATTCACCTTTGTTTTGTAGAGACAGCAAGACTGTGCTGTAATCTACATTTCAATCATGCTGCTCTCTGAGTCACAGAATTTAATATATTGGGACTGAACAACTTTTGTTCATCAGTTATTTCAAAATATTTGCTGAACATCTACCCTTGTGCTAGACACAGTGCTAAGTTTTGAAATGAATGATATAGGTTCTATAATTGTATTAAGGAGTTCTAAGTCTGTCAGCAGAAAGAAATACATAAAGAGACAATCTGAGCAGACAAAATTTGGCTATGGCCATTTCAAGCAGCATGGCCATGACCAAATGCTGATTCATTTTCTTCATTTACAAAGTGGGAGATGGCATACCTGTGTACTGTTATTGTTCGTAAGTTGCATATTTGAATGCTGATCTCTTGGAATCCTGTATCTGGGTCCTTTCTACTGGGTGGGGATTTCAAAAGTGGATTGAGGTGGGAGTTCCTTGTTACCACAATGTTTAGGTCCCTTCTAGCTACAGAGTGGTTCGCCATCAGCTCCTCTGCCTGGTGGACTCCAGACTGAATTCCTGCTCATTTACCTATTGATTCTTCTTGTCATTTTACATTAGAGTTTCTGTCTCTCTCATACCACTATGAAAACAGAACATATTCTGACCAGATTTCTGACATACACAATTTGTGAACATAAAGAAAGGATTGTTAAGCTGTTAGGTTATGGAGTAATTTGTTACACAGCAATAGTAACTGGAATAATGGGGCACAGGAGTAAGGATGTGGAGCAGGAAGGACCGACAGCCTACATGAAGCATTACACTCCATTTCCTATGGCACTACATACTCTGCCATTGATGGTTTTTGCCCTAAACAAACACTGGGACAGAGTAAGAAAAATAGGAATAAAGGTCTCCAGAAGAGGCCTTAGCATCAATTACAAGGGTAAAGGGAAGGAGATAGAGAGGAAGTATTGTGGCCGACAGCTCCAGGCAGTCATTTTTAGACAACCCAACATAGATCCAGTGTAAACAAATCAGTAGGTACCTGTACAAAAGTTTCTTTATAAGAACCAAAGTTTTAGGAATGAGGATTCTGTTTTTGCAAACTCAGAGATATATATCAGTTTCCTATTCAAGATTTTTCAGAAAGAATGTTTCCATTCAGACTGTGGGAACAGTTCTCTTGAGTATGTGACAGCGAAGAGGTATGGCCCACATGAAATAAGGCCAGGAATATTCTGTCCAGTCAGATCCATGGAAGCTGCAGCAGGGAGAGTGCTACTGCCTCCATTTAGAGCAGGGCCCCGCCATTGAGAGCCAGGCCCTTCTGCTCCCAAATTTCCCATCTCAATAAACAGCACAGCTCTCCCAAGTCATTGAGATACCCTGCTACACAAATAAAGCGTACATAGAGATTTGTTGCTTGCTATACAGTTTGAAGTTTTCCCCTAGGATATAATTTATAGATTAATCTTTAAAAAAAATAAATGAAATGATCTCAACTGGGAGAGAAAGGCTTCTACCCAGTAGATTTCTTAAATCATTCTTATGAATAGACTGTTTTTCTAATTTCTTCCCTAAGTTTGTGTATGATATATTATTACACCAGAATAAGAAACCAGCCAAATGAGCCCCAGGAAAGAAATATTGCTCCAAAGTAAATATAGGAACTTAGTTAATACTACATGATCAGATATCTTTCAAATAAGACACACAATTAAAATATCATTGTATATGAGACTAAGAATTACAGATTGTATGAGATAGTCCCACCATGGTGAAGCAGAAATTTGATATACTTACTGAGCCTTGAGAAGAATTCTGGGAAAGTGGAACTTTGGATCTGTGTGGGGAGGAGGGAATTATTAATGTAGAAATGCGATGGAAAACTAGGGGACACAGAGGAACAAAAGGAGATCATAAATCTTTTATGGAGAGTAAATGTTTACCAACTATTGTCACTGCATGAGGGTTATATCATATGTGGACATGAAGCATTTCTCAAAGTTAGCACCAGTCAGAACAAAACTGCCAGGTTAAATTCTATTAAAGCAGATATATATTGTCTCATAGAAAATAAATTCAAAGTGGAACAGTGTTCTACTTATTTTAAGCAAAACAATGAAACTCCACTAAATGAAAGAATGAAGGATGAGGAGATATTTTATAAAATTCATTGTAATGCTTACATTATTATGTACCTGAAAAGTACGTAACTTAAGAGATGCATGAGTAACTAGCATTATACTAAAAGTAGCAGCATCAAAAAAATATGGAGTAGCAAAATGGAAACTACAAACTCAGAGATAATAAAACAAACTCTAAGAGATCATCCATTATTTGATAACTTAAACTAAATCATTGCCTGGAATTAGAAAAATTTTTATTGGAAAAACTTTTTATATGGTGATATTACTTTATGTTAGTGAGGCAGCTTAAACAACTTGGGATATATCTATAATAAGAAAAGCATAATATGCTAATTAGACCAGACATCCTTCCAGACGACCTTCTAGGCAAAACTAGGGCTGCAAGGGAAGCCTGGGTCCTGGGTGCCAGAGGGAAGCCTGTGTCAACAGCTGGGGGAAGGAAGGCCTACTCTTGCATGAATTTTGTGCATTAGGCTTCTACTCTCTCTATATAAAAGGCTAAGCGATCATCTGACCTCTGACCGGTAGCTATGACATGCAATGACCACCAGGAGGTAGATGCTCAATGCAGGAGCTGCTGAACTGCAGTGACATAGCATCAGTAGTTCTTGGGTAATGCATCCCAGAACCAGAGAGGAGGGAGCTCGATTTCGGGGTGTGTCTCCCGAGAACCGCCCTCTTGCAATCTGGGAACCCTTGGGGGATATTGGAGAGCCAGTTTCAGGCCTGAGCCCTACAGGCCAGGCCAAGGGACCCCAGCTTCCAGAGGGACCCCTCTCACTCTGCAAATGCTCTTCAAGCAGTGGGGCTGCCCCAAGTGCAGTCTGCCCAGGAGGGACCACAGGAGGTTGGCTCCAGAGCTTGTCTGGCCCATCTCACCCAGTCCTGCCTTGTTGGTCACCTTCTAATTAATTTCAATGTGCACAAATCTATGCACTGGGGCACTAATCTAATCTAATAAAAGAATAATATGCAAATTGACCCTCACTCTGTCACAACCACAAGCCACACCCACAAGCCATGCCCACCAACCAATCAGGAGCAAATATGCAAATTAACTCAACTAAGATGGCAGTGGCCATGGAGCTGGAGTTGCCCCAGGCAATGGAGGAAGCCAGGGCCCAATGGGCCCTGAGCTCTACTCAAGGCAACAAAGTTTCAATTATAGAAATTGAATAAATCCCAGATACCTGCTTTGAACCAGGCACCCCAGTAGGGACCTGAACCCTGAAGGGGCGGGCAGCTTGAAATGGCCATCAGCTCCTCACCTAGGCTGGCCAGGCATACCAGCAGGTGGACATCCCCTGAGGGGTCCCAGACTGTGAGAGGTACAGGCCAGGTTGAGGGACCCCCCCGAGTGCACAAATTTTTGTGCATTGGGCCTCTAGTCTAAACTAATAAAAGCGAAATATTAAAATTAACCGTTTCTCCGAGACAGAGTAAGCCACGCCCACCAGCCAATCAGAGCGGCTGTATGCAAATTAGCCCAGCCAACATGGCGGCCGCCACTCACGGACCTGAGTAAACAGCCCTTTCCATTGCGGCAGCAGCGAAAGTGAAGCTGCGCCCCTCAGCTCAGCTCCGATT
>PVJC01048424.1:0-12535 GCA_004026665.1 Murina feae | reverse complement strand
AAATTGAAGTGGAAATCAAGATCTTCGTTGACAAAAAAAAAAAAAAGCTAAAGGAGTTTATCACTACCAAGCCAGCAATGCAAGAAATGCTAAAAGGAATGCTGTAAAAAGAAGAAATAAAAAGGTAAGAAAGAAAACAGGCACAAAATAGAAATGACCTCAAACAAGTACCTTTCAATAATAACTTGAAATGTAAATGGATTAAATGCTCTAGTCAAAAGACATCGAGTGGCTGAATGGATAAAAAGACATGACCCATATATATGCTGTTGACAAGAGACCCACCTCAGAACAAGAGACTTACACAGACTGAAAGTGAAGTGATGAAAAAATATCTTTCAGGCAAATGGAAAGGAAAAAAAGCTGGGGTAGCAATACTTATATCTGAAAAAAATAGACTTCAAAGTGAAGGCCATAACAAGAGATAAGGAAGGCCACTTCATAATACTAAAGGGATTGATACAACAAGAAGATATAACCCTGATAAACATATATGCACCCAATGCAGGAGCACCCAAATACATAAAAAAAAACCTCTTGGAAGATATCAAGGGAGAGATCGACAACAATACAATCATAGTAGGAGACTTAAACACACCACTGACATCACTAGAATAAGCCTCTGGACAAAAAATCACCAAAGAAATAGCAATCCTAAATGACTCACTAGATCAGATGGACTTAATTGACATCTTCAGAACATTTCACCCCAAAGCCATGGAATATACATTCTTCTCAAGTGCACATAGGACATTTTCAAAAATAGACCACATATTGGGTCACAAGCAAAGTCTCCCTAAATTCAAGAAGATTGAAATTATACCAAGCATCTTCTCAGATCACAATGGCATAATATTAGAAATAAACTACAACAAAAACAATCCAAAAACCCCAAACACTTGGAAGCTAAATAGCATGCTACTAAATAATGATTGGGTTACCAATGAGATCAAAGAAGAAATTAAAAACACTCTAGAAGCTAATGACAATAAAAGCACAAAAATCCAAAACCTATGGGACACAATGAAAGCAGTCCTGAGAGGAAAGTTTATAGCTCTACAGGCCTACCTCAAAAAACAAGAAAAAATGTTAGTAAATCATCTAACTCTATAACTCAAAGAATTAGAAGAAGAGCAACAAAGAAGGCCCAGAGTGAGCAGAAGAAAGGAGATAATAAAGATCAGAGCAGAAATAAATGACATAGAGACAAAAAAGATAATACGGAAGATCAATGAAACCAAGAGCTGGTTCTTTGAAAGGATAAACAAGATTGATGAACTGCTAACCAGGCTCACCAAAAAGCAAAGAGAGAGGACACAAATAAACAAAATCAGAAATGAAAGTGGAGAAATAACAACAGACTCCACAGAAATACAAAGGATTGTTAAAAAATACTATGAACAACTCTGTTCCAACAAACTAGACAACTTGGAGGAAATGGACATATTCCTAGAAAAATACAATCTTCCAAAACTCAATCAAGAAGATTCTAAAAATTTCAACAGGCCAATAACTATGGAAGAAATTGAAGCAGTCATCAAAAAGCTTCCAGCAAACAAAAGCCCGTGACCAGACGGCTTCACAGGGGAGTTCTACAAAACATTCAAGGAAGAACTAAAACCTATCCTCCTCAGACTATTCCAGAAAATTCAAGAGGAAGGAACACTTCTCAGCTCATTCTATGAAGCTAGCATCACTCTAGTACCAAAGCCAGATAAAGACAACACAATGAAAGAAAATTATAGGCCAAAATCCCTCATGAATATAGATGCCAAAATACTCAACAAAATTCTAGCAAATTGGATCCAGCAATACATCAGAAAGATCATACACCATGACCAAGTAAGATTTATCCCAGGGATGCAAGGATGGTACAATATCTGCAAATCAATAAATGTGATACGTGGCATAAACAAGTTGAGAGATAAAAATCACAGTCATATCAATTGATGCAGAAAAAGCATTTGACAAAAATCCAACACCCCTTCTTGATAAAAACTCTCAGCAAGGTGGGAATAGAAGGGTCATTCCTCAACATAATAAAAGCCATATATGACAAACCCACAGCCAACATCATACTCAATGGACATAAACTAAAATCATTTTCCCTAAGAACAGGAACAAGACAGGGATGCCCCCTTTCACCACTTCTGTTTAACATAGTACTGGAAGTACTAGCCATTGCAATCAGACAAGAAGAAGAAATAAAAGGCATCCAAATTGGAAAAAAGAAGTAAAACTGTCCTTATTTGCAGATGACATGATACTGTATATAGAAAACCCTAAAGACCCCATCAAAAAATTATTAGACTTAATAAATGAATTTGGCAATGTTGCAGGATACAAAATTAATGCCAAGAAATCTATGGCACTTCTTTACACTAATAGTGAACTTTCAGTAAGAGAGATTAAAAAAAATCCCATTTACCATTGCACCAAAAAAATTAAGATACCTAGGAATAAACTTAACTAAGGAGGCAAAAGACTTATATGTGAAAAAGTATAGGACACTGGAAAAAGAGATAGAGGAAGATATAAACAGATGGAAGAACATACCGTGTTCATGGATTGGTAGGATCAATATCATCAAAATGTCCATACTTCCCAAAGCAATGTATAGACTCAATGCAATCCTCATTAAAATACCAACAGCTTATTTCACAGATCTAGAAAGAACATTCCAAAACTCATCTGGAATAAAAAAAGACCTTGAATAGCTGCAGCAATCCTGAGAAAGAAGAACAAAGTAGGTGGGATCGCAGTACCAGATATCAAGCTGTATTACAAAGCCACTGTTCTTAAAACAGCTTGGTACTGGCACAAGAACAGACATATAGATCAGTGGAATAGAATAGAGAACCCAGAAATTGACCCAAACCACTATGCCCAATTAATATTCGATAAAGGAGGAAAAAGCATACAATGGAGTCAAAACAGTCTCTTTAATAAATGATGTTGGGAAAATTGGACAGATACATGCAAAAAGATGAAACTAGATCACCAACTCACACCATACACAAAAATAAACTCAAAATGGATAAAGGACTTAAATGTAAGACGGGAAACCATAAAAATACTAGAGAAATACACAGGCAGCGAAATCGCAAACATGTGCCGAAGGAATTTCTTCACTGATACTGCTCCTAGGGCAATGGAAGCTAAAGAGAAAATAAACAAATGGGACTTTATCAAAATAAAAAGCTTTTGCACAGCAAAGGAAACCATCAACAAAACAACAAGAAAACCCACTGCATGGGAGAACATATTTGCCAATGATATCACCGATAAGGGTTTAATACCCAACATTTACAGGGAACTCATACAACTTAACAAAAGGAAGATAAACCATTCAATCAAAAAATGGGCAATGGACCTAAATAGACACTTTTCAAAAGAAGACATACAGAAGGCCAAAATACATATGAAAACATGCTCTAAGTCACTTATTATACGAGAAATGCAAATCAAAACAACAATGCGCTGTCATCTCACACCTCTCAGAATGGCTATCATCAACAGATCAGCAAATGACAAGTGCTGGAGAGGATGTGGAGAGAAGGAAACCTTTCTGCACTGCTGGTGGGAATGCAGACTTGTACAGCCACTATGGAAGACATATGGAGTCTCCTCAAAAAATTGAAAATGGAACTCCCATTTGACCCTGCGATCCCAGTTCTGGGAATATACCCCAAGAAACTAGAAACACCAATTAGAAAAGATATATGCATCCCTATGTTCATAGCAGTACAATTTACCATAGCTAAGATTTGGAAGTAGCCTAAGTGCCCATCAATAGATGAATAGATTAGAAAACTGTGGTACATCTACACGATGGAATACTATGCTGCTGTAAAAAGGAAGGAATTCTTGCCATTTGCAGCAGCATGGATGGAACTGGAGAGTATTATGCTAAGTGAAATAAGCCAGTCAATGAAAGAAAAATACCACATGTCCTCACTCATCTATGGATAATAAAGAACAGATACAGAGGCAGAACAGCTTGAACGGACTGTCAACCTACAGCTGGAAGGCTGAGGAGGGTTGAGGGGGGTTAAGAGATCAATTGAAGGACTCGCATGCATGCATATGAGTATAATCAATGGACACAAGACACTGAGGGGTAGAGGAGGAGGGGGGAGGGTCAAGGAAGAAAAGTGGAGACCTATCTAACACTTGTTGTAATACTATAAGCAATAAAACAAAATTAAAAAAATACATATCTGTCAACAAGTGAACCTAAAAATCAAGTGAATAAGATAAAATCTGATGAACAGAATAAATTGGTGAATAGAATAGAATCAGGGGCATAGAAAGGGAGTGTACTGACAATTCACAGGAGGAAAGTGGTGTTGAGGTTGTGGGAAGAGACTGGACAAAAATCGTACACCTATGGATGAAGACAGTGGGGGGAGGTTAAGGGCAGAAGGTGGGGTGGGAACTGGGAGGAGGGGAGCTATGGGGGAAAAAAGGAGAAACAACTGTAATAATATGAACAATAAAGATAAAAAAATATCATAATAGCAAAAAAAAAAAAAAAGCCTTCTCCTCCTATCCCTTTAAGAATCTCAGACTTTAGCAGGAAGGAGTGATGGTCTTTGAGATGGGAGTCCACCATTCTCCCAGGTCATAAAATCTCTTTCCTTTTGCACCAGAACCTGTCTCAGGAGTTTGGCTTTCATTGAGGCAGGCAGCCAACCCTGCATTTTTGGTTACATGCTTCCTGGAATGTTGTAAACCTGCTGACCCATCAGACCTCTTTCAATGGGCTATTTGGAGTAGTCAGTCTTCTTGTAAGTCACGGGGTCCACTGAGTTGAAGCAAATGAAGGGAAGTGAATGAAGGCAATCACGGAGGTGGAGTGGGGGCAGGTCTAGGGAGCTGCAACATATGGAACCATGCACAACCATTACAGGTTGGCAGGGCCAAGAAAGTAAGCAGAGTTGACTGGGTAACTTTGTTGTTATTGGTGGTGGTGGTGATGTTGTTAATCCACACCAAGGATATTTTTTTCACTGATTTTTAGAGAGTGAAAAGGAGTGGAAGAGAGGGAAGAGAGAGAGAGAAAGAGAGAGAGAAAGAGAGAGAGAGAGAGAGAGAGAGAAAGAGAGAGAGAGAGAAAGAGAGAGAGAGAGAGAAACATGGATGTGAGAGAAACACATTGATTGTTTGCCTCCCTCCGCATTTGCCCAGCCAGATCTGGGAATTGAGTCTGCAACCCAGGTGACCTTCACTGAGAATCAAACTTGCAACCCTTTGGTGCACAGGCTGACATTCTAACCACTGAGCACACCAGTCAGGACTGACTGGGCAAATTTTAATGACATGTACTTCCATAAAGTTCCACAAATGGTTTTGCTGGGGTATAGAAGCAGCGTGTGTGTGTGTGTGTGTGTGTGTGTGTGTGTGTGTGTGTGTGTGTACAGCAGTATGTTTCCCTGGGACAGTCTTTTCAGGCCCCCACTTCTTCCACCAGTGGCCTGGTCTTGAATAAAGGGACTCCCACTCAACCCATCCTTAGTGTTGGATTGAGGGGCCCTACTGGGGTCATTGATTCCTCTGAACTTTCTCTGGGATCTTGCACCTAGTAGTTCATCCACAAATATCTGTGGAGTAAATGCTTTAATGAATAAATACATTAATAATGGCAGCAAAGAAGGAAAAGTATTCATTTAATATGTAAGAGAGAAAATAAAAATGGAAAAGCCAATAAAAGCAGAGAGAAACGTAAAGGCATTCAAGTGTGGAACTGGTCACAGCAGAGCCAAGTATTCTGTGCTGTTGGAAGGATCCGAGATATTTTCACTTACCAGAGGAGGTGGCCAGTTTGAAGTCTTGCTCCAGCTCTTTCTCTACCTCCCCTGCCCCTTTTGTTCTAGCTCCCAGACACACTCATGTCTTCGCTTTTGTGTCAACGTGCCAGTGTTTCATGTCATTTGGCTCTTACTCATGCTCTTCCCTCTATGTGAAATATCCTGTCTTGTTGACCTTTATTAAGATCAGGCCTTCTCCTCATTCTCTCTGCTGGTTCCCACTGCAGCCACCTATGTGCTTTCACTCACTTCCATGGTTTGACTTTGTGTTCTTTCCCATGGGCTCTTCCAGGATGGGAGCACTGCCTAATTCTTCTTGTAGAAATTCAAAGTTTGTTGAATCAAATTGAAGTTTAGATGTTTAAAGTCTCAGGTGTCTTAGATAATTGACTATTGAGGGAGTTAACCCCTAAGGGTCCAATATCTTTGATGTTTTCTTTCAAATGTTTAAGACTTAAGACCTATAAATGCAGGGTACTGGCTTACCTCATTTTAGAGGAAGTTGTCTAATATTATACCAAGATGATTTATAGAAAAAAATTATGTGTCAACAGTAGAAACTTCTTGAGCCACTAAAGTGAACATGCTGGAAGGCCAAGGCTAATCATGTCAATTGTTTTTTTCTTTTCTCTCTCTCATTCCCTGACTGTGAAAAAAAGTCAATGATTGTCTTTTAATTTAAGATAGTTTCCAACCTTCAGGCAATTAAGTTCGGCCTATATTTCCTGAACGTGTGCTTGAGTCAGGCCCATGCTGTGTGCTGAGCTTCCATTTGTGTGTTCAGAGGTTTCTGCTTCCAGTGTGATACCTACTTCCAGCAATGGGGCTGCTCACCCTCTGGTGAGGGAGGTAGAAGCTGATGGTTTCAGGGTGTCCCAAAAGGCCAGGGTGCCTGGGCCAAGTCTGGGAGGCTGAGGATGGTTGCTGTCTGAAGGAGGCAGCATGGGTGTACGCTGGACACAAAGCTCTCTGGACTCAGATAAACAAGGGTTCAAATCCTGGCTCTATTACCTGCTGTCTGGATGAGATAGCTGTTCTTCTTTCTGTATCTTGATTCTATCATCTGTAAAGAGGGTGAATGTAATGGAGTGCTTAGTATGGAGCCTCATATCAGGTGGGACTCAGGACATAGGGCCGTGTTTATTATGAAGTTGTCTGGGGTTATATCACTGAGTTGGGCATGGGTAGACTGTAGATGGAGGCCACATGCTGAGCCTGTCTCGGTGACCTTTTCAGTATCTTTCTTTTCCACCATCATGTATGTCCCTCTCCATATAGGAGCCCAGCTCTTCTGCCAGACCTCTGTGTAAAGGAAAGCCTGTTGGATCCAGAGTGTGGCCCTAAGGTAAAGGGCAATGTCTGAGGCACATTCATCCTTTGAGCTTTCTGGTGCTTGGGTTTCAGGGGAGGCTGAGAGGCAATCCAAATGGGCCTCAAGGACAGTAAGGAAGAGGCCAGAGCTGGAGCGGTTTCTGGAGACAGGTTTCTGGTATGGCAAGGACTGCAGCCAAGGCTTTTCCACTGAGGAGCCATCAGGATCCCAGGGCTAGGCTTCATATTGACTACATCTACTTACAGGTCCTATCTCTCCCTTCCCCAGAGTCCAAGCACAGCTTTGACCCAGCTGGGGAACCCTGTTGCCCTCTTCTGCCAAAACCCCACGGAAGCAAGTCTTGCCCCATAAGGGTGTCTCCAGCATAGAAGTTCTCCCACCAAAGACACAGGTGATTAAAGCCACTCTGTCAATGCAGGGAAGCAGCCAAAATGCAGAGACAAAGAAACAGGTCACAAATGACAGAAATGGAGGAAAGCAAATGACTGGATATAGAGTTCAAAACCACGGTTATAAGGCTTTTCAAGAATATTCTAGAGACTGCTGATAAATTTAGTGAGACCCTCAAGCATATGAAAAAAGACCAGCTAGAAATTAAGCATACACTGACTGAGATAAAGAATAATATACAGAGATCCAACAGCAGATGAGAGGATCGCAAGAATCAAGTCAAAGATATGAAATATGAAGAAGCAAAACCCATCAAGCTGGAAAAACCAAAAGAAAAAAGAATCCAAAAATATGAAGATAGTGTAAGAAGTCTCTGGGACAACTTTAAGCGTACCAGCATCAGAATTATAGGGGTGCCAGAAGAAGAGAGAGAGCAAGATATAGAACACATATTTGAAGAAATAATGACAGAATACTTCCCTTACCTGGTGAAAGAAATGGACTTACAAGTCCAGGAAGTGCAGAGAACCCCAAACAAAAAGAATCCAAGAAGGACCACACCAAGACACATCATAATTAAAATGCCAAGGGCAAAAGACAAGGAGAAAAATCTTAAAAGCAGCAAGAGAAAAGCAGTCAGTTACCTACAAGGGAGTACCCATACGACTATCAGCTGATTTCTCAACAGAAACTTTGCAGGCTTGAAGGGAATGGCAAGAAATATTCAAAATGATGAATAGCAAGAACCTACAACCAAGATTACTTTACCCAGAAAAGCTATCATTCAGAATTGAAGGTCAGACAAAGAGCTTCACAGACAAGAAAAAGCTAAGAGTTCATCACCACCCAACCAGTATTATATGAAATGCTGAAAGGTATCCTTTGAGAATAGGAAGAAAAAGAAAAAGTAAACATTAAAAATTATGAACAACAAATACATATCTGTCAACAAGTGAACCTAAATATCAAGTGAATAAATAAAGTCTGATGAACAGAATAAACTGGTGAATAGAATAGAGTCAGCAACATAGAAAGGGAGTAGAATGACAAGTCACAGTGGGAAAGGGGCTTGGGGGTGTGGGAAGAGACTGGACAAAAATTGTACACCTATGGATGAGGACAATGGGGGGGTGGTGTAAGGGCAGTGGATGGGGTGGGAACTGGGAGGAGGGGAGCTATGGGAGGAAAAAAGAGAAACAACTGTAATAATATGAACAATAAAGATTTAAAAAATTACTAGGATCCACCATAAATGCTATTTCCCTGTTGTACCCCACAGTATGTGCATTTATGACCAAGTACTTCCTGGGTTGAGGCGCACAGGCTCATTGAAGGGGACCACATCTATCCTGATGTGTCTAATGAGATGTGAAGACCTCTCAGGATCAGAGAATTAGCAGAGGTGATGCCTTCAAATTTTCAGTAAAGAGTTTTCTGCCTAATTTTTGAGTCCATGGGCCAAGACATTTCATGGCAAGGGACTAGCACATTAGGTTTCATCTTTTGCAAATCTAAATTGAGTGTTGGGGACAAAATTCTACCATGGAGGAGGTGCCAGTCTTTCTCCCCAAATTTTGTTTGGGTAAAGGCTGATGAGGTGGGTGAGATAGGGGCCAGGCTGTGGTGATCAGTCATTGGGTCTATAGAACATGAGTGGGGACATGGACAGTGGCTACCAGGAGTCCAAATGATGCCTATCTGGCTAGATTAGGACTCTGAACAAAAGGATGTGAGGCCTTGTCAGTTCATTCTCAGAGACCCATCCCTACCAGGCTTAAGAAGGAAAATGAGTCAGGAACAGATGGGCCAAAGGCTCCCACACTGTTAGCAAAGGTTGGTCCTCCAGTCCTCTCTGCATCTTCTTCCACAGGGACATGATCTCCAAGCAGGACCTCTGGAGCTTTGCCTCCTCTAGCTTACTCACCCCAGTGGGTAGACAAGACTTTTTGCCTAGAACTTCCCAGGAAATGCCCCACCAATAAAATTCATATCCTAACTGGGACCACTGGTCGTGCTCATCCTGAGCTAGTGGATGGGGTCGATCACACTGGTGACACTCCTATGGAAGTCAAGGGACATGGGTACTAGTAGATCCAACTCAGTCATCCTTGAGCAGAGACACTCAAAGTCTCCAGAACATCTGATCCCCACTACCAAAAGCTCACTGCAGGTCAGGCCTCCAGGGGCCCATAGGGCAACCAGGCATGCAGGGAGAGGTTGCCATTTTGGGGAGACAGGCAGCCACTTTCTAAATGCTAGTGGCTCCCACACCCCAGGACAATGTCAGCATGGTCAGGTGTCTATGGCTCGAGTGGCCTGAAGGCCATGTACTTTCCTGTAGGTATGTGTGACAAGAGATGGCAGGTCTGAAATTCACAGACACATATGTGCTCTCATTTCTCAACTCACAGACCCTCCAAACAGTTTCTTTGTCTTGGCATTCTTTCTTCTTTTGAGATCCCTGACACAGCATTCTGCCATGTTTCTACTCTTATTGACTGCTTTTTCTCAGTCTCTCTTTCTGCCTTGTCCTCCTTTATACAAGCTTTAAACTGGACCTCACTCCTTTTCTTTTTCCTTCTCACTTTAAACCATCCCCAGGCAAAGCTGTCCAGCATAGCTGTGAGACCATCTGTAAGCTGATAACTCCCAACTCTCTCTTGAGCTTTGGACTTGCCCACTTGACATCTCAGCTGATTCCAAACTTAAACTTGCTTTTCCTTCGCTCACTGGTTCTCCCTCCTGTCTCCCTGAGGTAAACAAATCCACTAGTTGCTCCTTCTAGAAACCTGGCACAGCTCCACACCAGCCACTTCTGTGACCTGAATGGGGATTACCACCTTGGGGGTTCAGTGCTGTAGTGTTCCCAGACTTTGCATAGGCATGCCTCAAAGCATATTTGCCCTGGGATAGAGCTAGCCAGGGTCATAACTCCTGGCTCTTATTATCTATACCAGTTCCTCCTATAGGCACCAAGAAAAGGGATTCTGAATGCATAGAGTTGAGACAGGAGAAAGGAATCCAAAAGATTTGGGGCTCCTTGGTATCCAAGCAAGGAGATATTAATATGGAAGTGCTGGCTCTTCCCCTTACCCTTATTACCAGAGGCTGAGTGGGTAGACCAGGGATCTTCCTGGACACCAGCTTCTATAACTGCTCACACCCAAACAACCCCCATGTCCTGTTTATTTTACCTCCCAGATAGATCTCAAATCCATCTTTATCCTCCTCTTTACTATGACCTTCAGGGTCAAGTCATCCTTCTCTTTCTCCTGGACTCTGCAGTAGCCTCTATATAATCTCCTGTATCCTCTTGAGTCTGTTTTCCACTCAGCAGTGGCACAGTTAGCATTTGTGTTGTGGAGGTACAGAGCTGTCTTGGTGTCCCAACAGGACCTGGTGGATGAGCTTTGCTTCTAAAGGCAGATTTCATGACACTGGATGGTGGAGATTATTGCTGCTATTTTTGGCTTACTGGTGTAAAAATAATAATAAACAGAGCTATTTTAAAATGAAGTCAGAGCTGCCATACCAGAGGAGCTGCCTTTCACTTATATCTCAAATATTTGGCAAAGGAACCTTTGGATTGGGCCTAAGCAACATTGTGTTCCAAATAACTGTTTGCAACAAGAAAGCAGATATGACTATGACTGTGTGACTGAAAATTTAAAATATTGTTTGGCCTGGCTGGTGTGACTCAGCGGTTGAGCATAAAGCCAGGAACCAAAAGGTCACTGGTTCGATTCCCAGTCAGGACACATGCCTGGGTTGCGGGATCGATCCCCAGTAGGGGTGTGCAGGAGGCAGTCAATCAATGATGGATCATCGATATTTCTATTTCTCTATCCCTCTCCTTTTCTCTCTTTCTGAATAAATCAATAAAAATTTTATTTGAAAAACAGAAAACATTGTTTAGAATTAACATCATGTTATGTTATCTACATCAATAGAAATGCCTTCCTTCTGTTCCTGAAACGGTCCCCCTTCGGTTCTTATAAATAACTCTTGCCTTTGTCTCCTAATCAGAACACTATTTGGGCTTCTGACTGAATCAGTGCATCCCAAATAGCTGTCCTTTGATCTCAAATAAATACTTTTGCCTCTCACCTTGAAAGTCCTTTTATTTTTAGGTTAACACTGGGGAGGATAAACAACATGTTCTTTTTATTTAAACCAGATAGGAGTTACTGGCTTGTCAGAGTAGGGGGAATCCACATGAGAACACCAGTGCATCACCCACAGGGTGACCAAATGTGTAGTCCATGGTTAGAATTACCTCTGCATGTGTCTTGTCCTGTACCTTTCTTTTAACTTTAAATTTTGAAATAATCACAGGAGGTTGCAAAAATTATACATTAATATCAAAGAATGCCTTGTAGGCTTGCCCAGCTTCCCCCAGTGCTGACATCTTATGTAGTTACAGTATAATATTAAAGCTAGGAAACTGACATTGGTATACACTGTTCACTAGACTGCAGACCTTACTCAGTTTTTACCATGTTTAAACTTGCAATCATCTGTGTGTGTGTGTATGTGCAAAGTTCTATGCAATTTTATGTTGTGTATAGATCCAGTAATCATCACCACAATCAAGAAATAGAAATGGAGAGAGAAACAAGATGGCGGCATAGGGTAGACACCGTATATGCAGCTGTGAACAACTATCTCAGAAAAACCACGAAAAGAACACACGGACACCACTTGCACCCACAGGACGGCTGGCTGAGTGAAAATCCTACAACCAGAGAAGAGTCTGAGACTCAGAGAAGCAGCGGAAGCAAAGTACAGAGGTACGGAGGCGCACGCACGGGCTCGGGGAAGGGCTGGTACCGGAGGTCGTGGTTCTTTTCCAAAACAGAGAGAGCCACAAGCTCCCAGCGGCTCTGAACTCCAGTTCCAGACGAGTTTCGGAGGTCCCACAGACACCCAGAGACTGGCATCAGGAGGAAATCCAAAACGGGTTTCTCTCAGCGTTGCTTGCAGCAATTACCGTGGGACACAG
>PVJC01048423.1:0-12536 GCA_004026665.1 Murina feae | reverse complement strand
GTCCAGTCCAGTCAGCATATCTCAGTGGTTGAATATCAACCTATGAACCAGGTGGCCACAGTTCCATTTCTGGTCAGGGCACATGCCTGGGTTTCAGGCTTCATCCCCAGCGTGGGGCATGCAGGAGGCAGCCAGTCAATGATTCTCTCTCATCATTGATATTCCTTTCTCTCCCTCCCTCTTCCTCTCTAAAATCAATAAATATATATTTTTAAAAAACGATGGCTAAAACTCCATACCCTGAAAGACTTTCACAAATCAAACAACTAAAGTTATGAATAAGATGGGGGAGGGGTGAAGGATATAAAAACATGGAGATTTCATAAAAAAAAAAAACACCCACATAAAACAAAACAAATCTTACACATATAAAATCACGATTACTATACTATGCACTTTATTTCTCTTATTATATCTATATAAAAAATGCTCTAGGAAATTGAGTTGCTTCTTGAAATGGAGGATTAAGAGGCCTGGTTTAAAGTTTTTATATGTCTTGAATTCTCCATACTTTTAAGGATCTTAATTTGGTAAAAATATTAATGTTATGGCCCCAGAAAGACATATTTAATTTGTCTGGGGGTGGGATCCAGATCTTGTAATTTTTAAAGTTCCCCAATATCCCCAAGGTCCTGCTGAGGCTGAGAAACCTACTCTACAGTAGATGTTTGTTGTTGATCAATGACCTCCTCCTTAGCTCCTTCAGCCTGGAGTCCTGGAAAGGACTGTACTTGGCTCTTCTTCCTTTGTACCTTGGGATGCATATCCGTTCCTTAAATTCATCTAAAATGCATTTAAAATTTTCCACAACAATTTTTAAATCTCTGTGGCTCACTCCCAAATCAGGGGTCCTGCCCCTCTTTTAGCTCTAGAATCACATTACTAAATGCTTATTGGACATTTTCATTTCAGTGTCATCTGCCAACAGCATTAGCCATCACTGCTGTGAAAATGGCAATCACTTGATGTTGTCGCCTACACTTTTCTTCTCTGTCAGCAGGTTCTTGTCTGCTTTTCTACTAACATTGAGCTTTTCATCCTGTCCCCCTCTCCCAAGCCTGTCAGTATAGTCCAGGCTCCCACTCTCCGGCATAGACTTACGGCCTCCTCAGATCTAGGCCTTCTCACCTCCAGTATATCTTGTTTGTGTCTAGCACATGAATTTCCTTTCAGCATGGCTTTAACTCCATTCCCCACCTTTTACTGCTCCTTACCCCCCGCCCCATATCAAAGTTGTTCCACATACTTTGTCCTGTATGCTTCGAAACATGCTTGAATTTGACTAATCCAGTGTTTCCCAAGTCAGTGCTTCCTACTGATAACTTTCGGTGGTATATGAGTAAACTTCAAAAACGTTCAGTTATATATTTAAATTTAATGTAAACTAGGAAAATCCACATGCACTTCAAATCCATGACTTGACAGAATTTTATTTTTTAAACTGAGACTAAAGTAAATATTAAAATTTTAAAAAGTAAGTTTAAATAAAATATTAAGTGTGTGACATGGGAGAATTGTGAAGGTGATATATGAATAGCTGATATTCTTTAAGAAGTCATTTATGTGAGGCCCTTGCTGGTTTGGCTCAGTAGACAGACTGAAGGGTCCCAGGTTTCATTCTGATCATGGGCACAGGACTGGGTTGCGGGCTTGATCCCCAGTAGGGGGTATGCAGGAGCAGCCAATCAGTGATTTTCTCTCATCATTGATGTTTCTATCTCTGTCTCCCTTCCTCTCTAAAATCATTAAAAATGTATTTTTAAAAAAGTCATGTATGTTATTTTCACTTCCTGGAATAATGTGGGACAGATTCTACGCATCCTTTCAGTCCTAATTTATCTTCAAAATTCTCCATAATGTCAACCATACCAAAATGGGCAGAAAGATGTAGAAGAACGAAAAAGGAAAAATCCACAGCTTTGACTGGGAGCACTGGTCACATGTGAATGCAAGGTTTTCCTGAGTGTTTCGAGTGGACGCTGATGTGGCAGCTCCCAACCTGGGCTGCTCTTTTGAATGGTGAAGGGAAAAGGAAAGCTAGGATGGGGGTAGGGGGGTAGGGGGGTGGGGGCTGTCCCAGGTGAGCACATCAGTTGCTCTCAACTGCCATGCAGGCAGGCAGTTCCCTCTGAAAGTTGGACATGTGCAGATTGAGAAACACCAGAGCTCTGTCCTGCCCTCCTGTGTCTTCTAATGCCACCACCACTACGTCCTCTCCTGCCAGCATCGTGTCCTGGGCTGTGTGCTCTCTGAATGGAGACCAGGGCCAGGAGTGCATCTGCAGTGAGAGGGCTGCCAGGCCAGCTATGAGCTGCGAGGAAACGTGCCATGGGCTGTTGTAGCTTGTCTGAGCTCTTCCTGGATAAACCGGTCCTAAGTACTTTGGGGAAGAAGCCCAAAGTGGCAATTAATGTTACTCATCCTCCTCCCACTCCACAGATAGAGACTTTCCCATAGTGAAATCATGGTTAAGTCATAGGACGTTTTTCCCTTTGCTTTCTCCCTCAGGTACTCTGGGCTCTCCCACTCCCACGACTGTGCCTGACTGGGTGCCATTCCGATAATCATCTTGCTTTGAGGCATCCTTCTGTCTCTCTCCTCTGGAATTAAGCCAGTCAACTATAAAACCAGTTTTTTCACAACAGTTTTAAGTGGTTTCACTCTTTATCAAACCAGAGGAAGAATTTCAAGTGAAATCGAGGGGTGTGTGTGTATGTGTGTGTGTGTGTGTGTGTGTGTGTGTGTGTGTGTGAGTGAAAACTGAACTAGGGGTTGAGTATCAGGTTTACTTTAAGCTCTGACTTTAACAAGCTGGGTGCTGAGGTTGGCTGGGTGCTGCAGCTTGGTTTCCTCATGAGTAACATGATGGGTGGAGCTACAACACCTCTAGTCCTCTCCCAGTTCAATGAACGTGAAGAATGCCTTCCTCTCAGTATATGCCAGTGTTTCCCAGTATTTCCTTTCACCTTCTTGGAAACTCTGCCAGATCCACTGGTAGCAAGTGTATCAGCTGATTTAAAAGTTTTAGTTAAGAGGCAGGTGGATAGGTCTTGCAGCGTTCTGAGTGTGTGTGTGTGTGTGTGTGGTGGGTGTCAGGGAGCATGGAACATGACCGGTTCTATCAGCTCCTGGTTTGAGTAAGAAACGATGAGTGTTTTGAGGAGTTGGGACTAGACGAGGGTAAAAAGATATTTTGAAGAGTGAAGGTAGTCTGCTTGTTTATCAAAGTTACTGAATAAATAGTCATTCACAGATTGAATTTAGGAAAACTAAATACAACCGACTGAACAATTTAAGTTGAGATTGGAAGAAATCTGGAAGTTTATTTTTCTGCTTCAGGAAACCTTAGTATTTTAACATCTGAAACTCCAGGTTCCACTGTTAGAGAGCTCACAATGTTAGACATCCAACAATTCCATTTCCAGACAGTGCTGATATGCTTTACATGTGTAGGCTGTCTTCCACGGAGTTGTAAAACCTTCTGATTATATACCACTGGGGGTGGGGGAGAGAGAGAGGGAGAGAGAGAGAGAGAGAGAGAGAGAGAGAGAGAGAGAGAGAGAGAGAGAGAGGAAAAGTTTGCAAATGTTTTCTTTCTCAGGGAAAGCTTACCATTTCACAAAAGTGTACTGTGAGTGGTCATTCCACTTTTGCAACTGAGAGGTTAGAATTATGCTGTGAGCCTGGCCAGGGTGGCTGGGTGGTTGAGCATCGATCTATAAATCAGGAGGTCATGGTTTGATTACCAGTCAAGGCACATGCCTGGGTTGCAGGCTTGATCCCTGGTAGAGGGGGAAGGTAGGAGGCATCCGATCAATGTTTCTCTCTCATCATTGATGTTTCTGTCTCTCTCCCTCTCTTCCACTCTGAAATCAATAAACATATATTAAAAAGTATGCTATGAGATTTTTAATGTTACTATTGATTTTCCCTAAGTTTTATATCTTGATTTGAGGTCCTTTAGGACAAATCCTTGTTTTCAGGAAACTGAAAGTTATAAGGGCTTCAAGAGGGATAATTCCTAATAGACCTCTTTATCACAGGTTATTCCTTTGTTGATGCTCAGACCACAAATCATTTTCCAGGAACATGGCTCAAAAGGTTTCATTTAAAAAACAAGTAACACTGTCTAGCATTCTGTCTGAAAAAAGTGATTTTATCCTTTTGTATCATGTCCTCTATTTCCAAGGAAAGTTTTTAAATAAAAAATGTTTCTGAAGAAATGTTATAAAAAGTTAATGATTACAATTCTTCCTTTCAAGGTGCTTCCTCAATATAAAATTAATTTCCCATCACAAAGTCTTTATCTTATTCTCTATTTATAAGAACAGCAGTAATAATAGTGGATACCATTGATTGGACAGTGTCTGGGCTGTAGGAACTGGATATAGTACCCCAGGAAGTCCTTTCAACAAATTCACAGGACTGTGCTCTTTGTTTTAGCAGCTGATGAAACTGAGACTCAGAGGGGTTAAGCATTCTGCCCAAGGTAATATAGCTAAAAAGTGCTAGTTACAAAGCTTATATCCTTTCTTTATGCTACTTTTTTTTAGTACTCTCTTTTCCATTAATAGAAATTTTACAGTCATTTAAAGAACAAAACATCTGCTTTCAACTCATTAGAAATGACTTTTTGAAATTAATTTAGAACACCATTTGAATAAGCTATTCACATGCATTTATGCTTTGAAAAAAACAGTGGACAGCCCAGTCAGTATGGTTTAATGTTTGAGCATCAACCCATGAACCAGAAGGTCACAGTTTGATTCCAGTCAGGGCATGTGCCTGGATTGCCAGCTGAATTCTCAGTGGGGGGCATGCAGGAGGCAGCTGATCAATGATTCTCTCTCATCATTGATGTTTCTATTCCTCTTTCTCTCCCTTTCTCCCTTCCTTTCTTAATCAATAAAAACATATTTTAAAAAAAGGAAAGAAAAGAAAAAACAGAGGAAAGATTTGGAGTAACAATTTAGGTTCCAGTATGATCACCTCTTTGGTGTTGGAAGGGCTTGTTGAAATCTCATCAAAACATCTGGTGTGGCCCTGACCGGTTTGGCTCAGTGGATAGAGCATCGGCCTGTGGACTGAAGGGTCCCAGGTTCGATTCCGGTCAAGGGCATGTACCTTGGTTGCGGGCACATCTCCAGTAGGAGGTGTGCAGGAGGCAGCTGATCCATGTTTGTCTCTCATCCATGTTTCTAACTCTCTATCCCTCTCCCTTCCTCTCTGTAAAAAAATCAATAAAATATATTTAAAAAAACCTGGCGTGAGGATTACCTCTGACACCACCTTGGGGGGGACTATTTGAGCTCATTTAGTGATGGGATATGCGGAAGTTTTCAGGCAGGACTTTCCACAGTTGGACAGCTTGAGTGATCAGTACAATACTTCACATTTACACACTCTTTGCAATTGACATGTCATGTGTTTCATCTATGAAAGCTTGTTCTTATTTTGAGTCCCAGTCTGTTCTTCCCCTTACTTCAGTTGAGAGGCACAATGCAAACTTTCTCTGTGTAGAATATAAATGAGGAGCGGTGACAGTGCTGGAATGAATAGCTTCTAATTTAATATTCATGATGAGGTAATTTTTGCTAAGATTGTCTTGGTGATCATATTCCCTTGTAGGTTTAACAATGAGTATTAGCTTTCCCTTCTAAAGCTACAAGACCAAGAGCTTTGCTGATGGAGCTCAGTGGTTTCCCTTCCTCTTCTCAGGCAGGAAAAAAAACTCAACACCGGAGGCAAGAACTTTTTTTTGACCAACAGCAATAACTTGCCACCTTAGCAACAATGGGTCTGTCTATGGAGAGAAAATTACAAAGTAAATTCTTGAACATTAATACTGTTGCTTTAGCTTTAGAGATAGATATTTTTTACTTTTATTTACTTGTTCATGGCAATGTTGATAAAACACATAGAATAAATTCATATTACATATCCTTAAGTGCACTTTTTGCACTCTTTAAAAAGTTCATTTTGAGGGCTTGATGATTGGAAAAAGCATGAGCCTTATTTTTCCCTTCTAACTTGGAAAGATATATAGATATGTATATATATATATATATATATATATATATATATATATATATATATTAATAATAATAGAGGAATATGCAAATTGTACTGGATGCTGTCACAGTAACAGTAATAGTAATGACCAAACAGCAGGCTGTGTGGTCGTCCCTGACAAGGTCAACAGGGGGGTTAGTGAGGGACGACCAAATGACTGAACAGCAGGCTACATGGGGCAACCAGGCTGGTGGGGAGGTGGGGGCACTTAGGGGTGATCAGGCCAGCAGGCAGAGGCAGTTAGGGGTGATCAGGCTGCCTGATTAGTTAGGAGCGATCAGGCAGGCAGGCAGGTGAGCAGTTAGGAGCTAGCAGTTCCAGATTGTGAGAGGAATGTCCAACTGCCAGTTTAGGTCCAATCCCCGGGATCAGGCCTAAGCCAGCAGTCCAGCATCCCCTAAGGGGCCCCAGATTGGAGAGGGTTCAGGCTGGGCTGAGGGGACCTCCTCCCCATGCACGAATTTTATGCACTGGGCCTCTAGTATCAAATAAAAAAGACCCTGGGTCTCAAAAGTTAACATTCTAGTTTGCAAAAGAATCAGTAAGTAGGAAATAAGTAAATGAACAAAATTATTTCAAATATGATGAAATGTAAAGAGCAGTTATAAACTTGAAGGATATGGGGAGGTAAGGCTAATTTAAACTGAGTGATCTGGAAGGCTTTTCTGAAATTGAGAGCTCCATGACAAGAAAGAGACAACAAAGACCAGATTTGGGGTCCAAGTTCAAGCAGATGATATAGAAGTGCCAAGCTGTTGGCAGAGGATTAATTTGATATTCAGAGAAGCCAGTGTGGCTTTTGGACAGCAAGGAAGAGAAAACACAGAAGGGGATGAACTCAAAGATGGAGGCAGAAACCACATTTTTTGGTCATTAAAAGCTGTTAGGGCCAGCTGGCATGGCTTAGTGGTTGAGTGTCGACCGACCTATGAACCAGAAGTTCATAGTTAGTTTGATACCAGGTCAGGGCACATACTCTGGTTTCAGGCTTGCTCCCCAGTAGGGGGCATGCAGGAAGCAACCAATCAATGATTCTCTCCCATCATTGATGTGTCTCTCCCTCTCCTTTCCTTTCTGAAATCAATAAAAAATATATTTAAACTTTAAAAAGTTGTTGGTCTATTTCTGTGAAATGACCCCTAAAACTCAGTGGCTTAAAACAACAGTTATATTTTGCGCACAATTTTGGAGATTAGAAATATAGAAGCTTCTTCCAGGCAATTTATCTCTGTTCCCTGCGGTATCACCCAGGGCAGCTAAAGCAGGAGCTCTCACTTCCCAGGGGGTTTCTTCCCTAACTGTCTGGTACCTCAGTACTTCCTGGCCTCTCTCTTTCTCTACATGGCATCTCACATGGCTTATTCTTCTCATAAGGTGGGATGGCTACCTCATGGTACTTAGACTTCTTACATGAAGACCAGCTTCCCCAAGACCAGTCCTTGACCCAGACTTTAAGCCTCCTGATAGCCTTTCTTGGAAGTCTCAAGACATGACCTCTTTTCACAGCAGCATAGTATTCCCTTGTGTAGATGTACCACAGTTTTGGTTTTTTAAAAAATCCATTCGTCTGCTGATGGACACTTAGGCTGATTCCAAATCTTAGCTATGGTAAATTGTGCTGCTATGAACATAGGGGTGCATATATCCTTTCTGATTGGTGTTTCTGGTTTTTTGGGATATATTCCTAATCATTATAAACTGGTGAACAAAAATAGATCCAGAGGCAGAGCAGTATCAAACAATCTGTCAAATTAAAGCAACAAGAACCTGGGGTGGGTGGTTTGGGGGGGTAATAGATCAACCAAATGACTTTTATGCATGCATTTAAGCGTAACCAATGGACACAAATCACTGGGGGGTAGGGGAGGCTGGGGGAAGGGCAGGGGAAAAAAAGAGATATTTGTACTAATCTTTGTAATACTTTATGTAATTAAAAAAAAAAGACATGATATCTGCCCTTTTTGTTAACCAAATAAGGCACTAATTCCTCAGCCGGGTTCAAAGGGAGGAAAATAAGATGCCTCCTTGCTAAAGGAAGTGTCAAAGAACGTGTGGTCATCCTGAAGCTTTCCCAGAAGCTGTGGTAAGTATTCCACATTTTATTTTGAATATAATGGGAAACCACTGAAGGATTTAAAATATGGACATGACACGATTTCATTTTTGTTTTTCTAAACATCATATTGGCTACTACACAGAGAAGACATTGAATGAGGATAAGAGAGAAGGCAGTTAGGAGCTATTACAGTTGTTTGGATGGGCCATAATGGAGTGGTAGCAGAGAAGAAAGGTGAGCATGAATATGGAGGACACTGTGAAGGACTTGCAGTGTGTAGCTCTGGGGTTAGGGAGAGGAAGAAAACAATCAGGAAGATTCTGAAGATTTTACTAAGACAGAAAAAAAGGGGTAAAACTATATCTCATATAATTGCTCCAATAGCTCTTTGAGGCAGATATGTTTAGGCCTTATAATCTCCAACCTTTTGTCAGATAAGAACAATGGGATTTGATGAAAAAAAGAAAGGAGGGAAAAGGAAGGAAGGAAAAAACAAGAAAGGAGGAAAGGAAATACTGAAAAAGCAACTTTCCTAATACCATTAACTAGATAAGGGGAGATTAGGTCTAAAATTAATTCTGATATCTAGTCAACATATCTTTCCATTACATAAGAGAGTTAACTGTTAATATTATAATGGTGTTTTTATTATTTATTTATTTTTATTTTACCCCATTCAAAGAATAAGACCCCGCATAGCTTCAGCAATCTTGAGAAAATAGAACAAAGTGGGAGGTATCACAATACCTGTTATAAAACTATTCTCCATTGTAATCTAAACAGCCTGGTATTGGCATAAGAACAGACATTTAGATCAATGGAATAAAATAGAATAAAACAGAATAGAACAGAGAGCCCAGAAATAAATCCATGCCTTCAAGGTCTCTTCAATAAATGGTGCTGGGAACACTAGACAAGTACACACAAAACATGAAACTAAATCACCAACTTACACCATACATAAGCATAAACTCAAAATGGATAAGAGACTTAAATACAAGTCACAAAACCCATAAAAATCCTAGAAGAAGCCATAGGCAGTAAAATCTCAGACATCTCTCATAGAAATATTCTTGCTGATACATCTCCTAGAGCAAAGGAAACGTAGGAAAATTTTTAAAAAGTGAGACTACATCAAATTAAAAAGCTTCTGCACAGCAAAAGAAACCATCAATAAAATGAAAAAGGAACCCACTATGTGGGAGAACATATTTGGCAGTGATACATCTGATAAGGAGTTAATTTCCAAAATATATAAGGAATTCATACAACTTTACAAAAGGAAGATAAACAATCAATTTAAAAATGGCAAAGGGCACGAATAGACCCTTCTCCAAAGAAGATATACACATAAAAAAGACTAAGGCCAGTGCACAAAATTCATGCATGGGTGGGTTCCCTGAGGCCTGGCTGGCTATCAGGGCCAATTGGCCTTCAGGCTACCAGCTGGGGCCTTCCTTCTGACTACAGGCTGGGCCTCCCTTCCCTGGCTGCCAGCTGCTGGCCGGGACCTTCCTTCATTCCTTGCTGCCCCCTGGTGGTCAGCACATGTCATAGCAAGTGATCTAACTCCCGGTTTCCCCGTCAACTCTGGAGGGGACAATTTGCATATTTGGCTTTTGTATGTATAGATGCTCATCATGACTAATCATCAGAGAGATGCTAATTAAAACCACAATAAGATATTAACTCACACCTGCCAGAATGGCTACCATCAATAAATCAACAAACAACATGTGCTTGTGAGGATTGGAGAAAAGGGTACACTGCTGGTGGGAATATAGACTGGTGCAGACACTACAAAAAACAGTATGGACTTTCCTTAAAAAATAGAACTGCCTTTTGACCCAATGATCCCACTTCTGAAAATATATCCTAAGGATCCTGAAACACCAATTTGAAAGAATATAAGCACCCCTATATTCAAAGCAGCATAATTAACAATAGCCAAATTCTAAAAACGGCCAAAATGCCCAATAGTAGATGAGTGGATAAAAAAGTGGTGGTACATTTATACAATGGAATACTACAAAGCTATAAAAAAGAAGGAACTCTTACCTTTTGCAACAGCATGGATGAAGCTGGAGATTATTATGCTAAGTGAAACAAGCCAGTCAGAGAAATACCAATACCTGATGATATCACTTATATGTGAAATCTGAAGAACAAAATAAAAACAGAGGCATGGATATATGGAACAGACTGACAGAGGTCAGATGGGAGTGGGGTGAATAGATTAAAGAAGGTGGAGGGATTAGCCAAAGAACATATATGCACAACCCACAGACACAGACAAGAGTGTGGTGTTGGCCAGAGAAAAGGTGTGTTGGGGGGCTGAGGTCTGGGTAGAGGTGGGCAAAGGGAAGAAATGAGGACATCTGTAATAGTGTAAACAATAAAACATTAAAAAAAGAACAAAAAGAGAAACAGTGAAAAGAACACACAGAAAAAGTTTTGTTCTTAGTAATTATAGAATTTAAACAGTAGGATGACTAAATATTTTTGAAGGTTTCTACATTGACATAAATTTATAGTGATTTTTTTGTCTGTTAAATGTGATCTACTACACATGAATTTTTTAAAGTTGAATTGAGAATCAATGTTAATACAGAAAAAGTGTGATCTGGTAGAAAGTCTCTGGAGGGTTTACTTACTATTTCTGCCTTTGCTATTAAGTAACTGTATAAAAATTACTTAAATTCCATGCTCCAGTTTCCTTATCATGTTAGTATTATTGTTTTAATAACCATGTAATGGACATGTAATGAGGAAAGTACTGGGGAAAAGTTTTTTTATACTTTCAAAAAAGTTATGCAGTTTATTTATTATTATGAATTCTTCCCAAAGCAACATCAAAATTTTAACTTTATTTTTTTATAATATATTTTATTGATTTTTTCACAGAGAGGAAAGGAGAGGGATAGAGAGTTAGAAACATCGGTGAGAGAGATATCGATCAGCTGCCTCCTGCACACCCCCTTCTTGGGGATGTTCCCACAACCAAGGTACATGCCCTTGACCGGAATCGAACCTGGGACCCCTGAGTCCGCAGGCCGACGCTTTATCCACTGAGCCAAACCAGTTAGGGCAAAAATTTTAACTTTAATACACTAGTCTATAACTAAGTTTTAAAAACACAAAGTAACCCAATATGTTATAACTCTTTGAGTAGAATCTTTTTACTGACATTTATCTATGTCACGGTATTAGCTTGCGGTACTTCACAGAGTTTCGCCAAATCAGTCATCACGTATGAAAACCCACAGCATGGTTAAGAAAACAAGCATTATATGAGAATCTTAGCTACCAAGACTGTCTGAGACCTTTATCACAACAGCATAACTATTAGTCAAATTTTGATAATCACCGATAATCATTTTTATCCTCCATGCTCTTGCTTTATATTGAACTCTGTGCCAATGTCAGCACCTTCCATTTGGTGAGGAACTGGAGCATTGGGTACATATATGTGTGTGTGTGCACGCGCATGTATGCACACACACACAATGAAATGTATCTTTCTTTTACTCTTAGAAATATTTCTTTATCCACACATGAATACTGATTGGGTCTGTTCCATTTTGGGGAGTACAAGAGTAGAAGAATATTATCTGAATAATTATTTGGTGATGTGGTGTGAATTTTATATTCATCAGTAGAAACAAGCCAGAGACATCAAAACTACCTAGAAATACACACACACACACACACACACACATATCTTCTCTTTTTACCAAGAGTTATCTGTTGGCTGTCAATGGTGTGCTGTAGATAAAAGAGGATGAAAGTAGCTCTAACTACAGAAAAGCCAGACCTTTTCTTTCCTACTTGCTTTGGGAAACTGCTTTAACTGATTGGAAGTGCTTACATAAAGGCAGGTTGAAAGAACTCCGCTGAATGTCTAAATAAACTTTCTGATTAATCAAAGATTAAAGTAATGTTTCTGAGAAATTGCAGCCAAAAGACCTTGAGATTTCAGTGCAAGCAGTACTAAGAGTTTCCACTGGTGTCATCATTCTTAAAATTCAAATTAAATAACCAGTGTTCCAAAGCATAAAATTCTAAATGCATTTCTCCCCTCCAAAAAAAAGCTTTCTTCTTCAGATGGCACTAATTCTGTTAACCACATAAACATGCTTATTTTGCTTTAAGTTTGAAAGTCAGCCCCTTTACTGACACTGCGCGTCAGCCCTCACATGGACAATTGCGTTGGTCTCCTACCTTCCCAGACTATGCTCGTTCCTTGTACACCCACTAACTCATCCGATCTGGACTCTTTGCATATTATGATTCTGAAATAAAATCTGGTTGTTACATTGTTAAACATCCTTTCAGTGTTTACATATAGACTACCAAATGCAGTTCTAAGTCAATCCGGCTCCCCAGTCAGGGCGATCTCTTGAGAGTA
>PVJC01048422.1:0-12537 GCA_004026665.1 Murina feae | reverse complement strand
TATGCACAAGGAAATGGTGTTTTTTGTGAATGGGTATCCATCCAACCAGAGGGCCCACCTCATGAAGGTGACCACATCTGTGACATCATGAGGCCCCTCCCTCTCCCATGTTCCCCAGCTGTGGGCTGAGCTGCCTCAGGCTTCACAGGCAAACGCCCCAGAATAAAACCACCACTTCCCGGGCACATGTGCAGATTCATCAGGCGGGAGCTGCTGAGTCTAGAGGGTGCTCGAGTACCGGCTGGCTACTGAACTTGCAAAGTGCATCATCTCATTCAGTTCTGGCCGGAACCTGGGGAGACCCAATGCCCAGGGAGGCTAAGTAGCTGGCCCAGGTATGGGCAAGTGTGTGTGGGAGGGCAAGTGCTGCGGTTTAAGCTGAGGTTAATCTGATTCCAGAGCCTCAGGTCTTAAGCATGTCACCACTCAGCTCAGGCAAGGGCTGGTGCCTAATTTGCCATTTGACATGGACATTTGTTAAAATAAATAAATACCACCCCCTTATCATAAATGGGAGGCAGGAAAGCATACATGCATGATACAAAAAAGGACAATCCTCCATGAGAGAAAAATGTCTTATAGTTGAGTAGTTGAAGTTGAGTGCATTGTTTCTAAAACTTCTTGGGACGATACTTCACAGCAAGAAATTTATTTTTCATTGAAACTCCATGGACACACTCACATATACATGTGTGCATGGGTGTGTGAAGTCTGTGTGTGGGTGTACAGACCACCCCAAAAGTGCCCTGTTCTACCACATGCCTGCGCCGGGAGATTTTCTGTTCCCTTTGGCTGTCATTTTTTCAGTGATAGTTAAGTTCACTTCACTTCTCAATTTGCAGGCTGTGACCCTAATCACAGACCTTGCTTAATAGGGCTGTGTCTCTGGGATGACCTCTGAGTTGGTCAGATCTTTGCCTTCTTGGCCGATTGATTTTTGAGAACATTCCTTAACCCCTCACGCCTCAGTTTCCTCTGAAGTTTATGAAGTGAACATAGCAAAATAATACTTCAAAGAACTGCTTTAGCAACCGGGTGAAATACCGAAGAAGTGTTAACTCAAAGACCTCATTAATGCTGTTGTCATTTCCCAATTACTACCAGTGACTTTTGGACAATGTATTTATTTTCCTAAGTGAGGCACCCATATCTGCTGTTTAATAACCTTTAAACAATGAAGGCAGTGGGCATCCATAAGACAGATAGGATTCTGTGTTCGGGTGAGGTGGGTTGGGGCAGAGATTGCAGAAACATCCCCTTTCCAGGGTTCAGAGGCAGCCATGGCTGGATGAAGCAGGAAACAGCAAAAGTAAAGTGCAAACAACTCTCTGTCTTGAAGTATGTTCATAACACGACAGGAACTCATAGAGAGAAGGTTAGATTACACGTGGTCTAAACTCTGCTAAAAAAAGATGTGGAAACATGGCACAACTTTTAGAAAATTTCCATCAAGATCTTAACATGCAACCCCAGGTCAGCACCGTACAGGTCGGCACCGTGTTATCGGGGAGACTGAGTCATGGGAAGACCTTTCCCATGATGCTGTGGGAAGACGAAAGGTCGATTTATGGAATTTTTCCAAGGCACAAGCTGTGGCACTGGAGAGAAGGAAGCTAGCAGGAGAAGAGGTCATGTTAACCCTCAGAGCAGGTCTTCCTCATTCAGGAAAAGGGGATTAATTTGGGTTAGGACCTCCAGAAGGTGAGACCCCTTCCCCCCCGAAATGAAAGTCAGCCACAGTTTCCTGGGGATTGAAAAAAGAAAAGAAAGAAAATGATATCTTTTCTTTGGGTCTTAAATAATCTCTTGGAGTGAATATGCTTTCATTCTGTCCATTTTATAGATGAGGAAGCTGAGGCATGAGGCGTTAAGGAATTTTCCTGAAGCATTGAGTTACATCTCAGGTATCAAATGTCTGGAATTTCTTTTGTTTTGATGACATATGATGTCATATGAGAAAATGCCCCATGCATGTAAGATGGAGGACGATTTTAGGTTCTAGGGGAGATTCAGGCAGAGGGACCACTGGTTAAGACTGACATGGGGAAGCGCGGGAATCTGCTGTGACAGGCAGAACTGTGGTTGGCTGTGTTGATGCTTTGAGGCACACAGTGGGGTTCATGTTTGCCTTCACCCATGGCTGCATCTACATTTTCTTCACTTTATTTTTATGGACCCCTTGGAGGTGAAAAGGCTGACATGCTGCCGAGACAAATGAGCAAAAGTGATGTCACTTGCTTTTAGCTGGATCGATGCCTTTCGCTACCCTTTTTGAGGAGGTTGCTATGTTGGAAAGTAAGCAAAATTAAAGTGATATTAAAATGAATTAATATATTTAAGTGGACGAAGACTGTGAACTCCAGGAACAACTGGCGCCGGTGTCAAGGGGCAAAATACTGGCTACTTTGGAAGTTCAAGGTGGCAGGCTCAAGGCCCATAGCCTGACTCGAACAGCCATGGGAAGACGAGCTTCATTTCACTGGGAAGAACTGAGTCTATTTCACTTCCAGATTTAGTTCTTTCCTATACAAAGCGAAGTGCTTGACGAGATGGTCTCTGAGATCTCTCCTGGTTTCATTCTCAGCTAAAGTCTTAAAAGAACGCAGAATGGAGCCTTTACCAAGAGCAGAAGGAAGACACGGCTAGGACACAAAGTGTCCATTTTTGTTGGAGTAGAGACTTCCTCAGGGCTCCTTGGGAAGGGCTACCAGGGCAGAGCTACCTGGGCAGAGAGTGAGCTGGTAGCAGCCAAGGTGCCATTCATTCCCCGCTGGATGGTGGGCAGGTGGGGAGAGGCCATGAAGAAATCCACTTCAGTAAAATGGGAATTAAAGCTTCATGCTGAACACGAGAAAAAGTATCACTGTTGGAACTTTATCTTGAAAACTGGATCAATAACTATGAAATAAATGTATCTATGGAACATGAGTTTAGTTATAATTACAGATAGGCACGAGTTCTGAGAGAAAACGCAGGAACTCAGTGTTTCTTTTCATCCGGGAGATTTTTCTGGCAACACTGAATGCCAGTACAAGTGGAGAGCTTTTAGGTTGCGCACTGAGCTTATTAGGAAGGTCACAAGAGGGCCAGCTCTCCCCAAACACACAGGGCTTTGTTTTTCAAGGCCTCCGACAACCTCCCATGCTCATGTCACTCTCTTTGAAGACACGTCCTGTGTGCCACCTTCCCCATCACTTCCTCCTCTTTGGTTGGCATGAGCCCATCTCCACCAGGTCATCATCCATCAACAACTTCCCCTGAGATGGAGGGAACCCCAACCTGATTTTCATGAAACCTGATCTACTGCAAGGTTCCAGGTTTCACCCTTCAATGCACCTGCGATGGATGATGAGGCAGCATCTGTGACCCAGAGAGAGACTGATCCCCAGAGAAGTGAATGCCTTGGTGGGGGGCTGAAGGGGTGGGGAAGAGAGAGGCCAGAGTTAAAAGGAGGGAGGGCTATGCTTACAGGAGGACCAAGTGCTACAAGCAGCCAGTTCTTTTGGGGAGGACTCTGGTTTACAACAACCCCTACTTCCTACTCCACCTTCCAACTTCTCAGACTCAGATAACCCGGATCTGCCTGCATAATCGGAACATTTGAACCTCGCACATTCGGCCCCAATCTCCTGGATATATTAGATCAAAGCACACCCCTTTTTGCTTGAGTAATTTAGCAAACAGTTCTAATTTTGTGCTTCATGTAGTGTCCACAGTTTGATACCCAATGAACATTTTTTTGAGCATCCATGGCATAAAAAATCTAAGACCATTAGGAGTCTACAAAGGCCCCGTCCATGTGCTTCCTCCTGGACACCTTCTAGAGAAATCTATCTACTGATATTCGAAGCAGCACTTCCGGTCGCTAGGCTGTTGGTCGCTTGGCCTGCTTTGTAAACTGGGCACTTTTCACAGGGCTCACTGGCTTCTTGTCACTGCAGCATTTTTATGTGCAAATGTCCCCCCAGCTTGTGGAAGGCTCGTCTCCACCCTGGCTCTCTAACGCTTGTGATTCTCTCCAACCCTGAAGTGGAACCTCTATCCTCACCCTAACTCACAGGACTACAATCAGGACTAAGGAGATAAGGTGTGACAGCCTACATGTATTTCGCATTTTATTTCTAAAAGCTCCTTCAAAGTAAATTACTTTGAAATGACTCTTCCTGTCACCTTTTGTGGTGGATATGAAAGAGCTTGTCCCCTAAAGGAGCTAATGAAATAGTAGCTACAGTGACTGTGCTCAGAGAAGGTGTGATTTGCCCCAAAGCAAAGCCCATCCCATCTTGCTGAGTATCTTGCTTGCAGAATGAGGCCGCTTTGAGTGGTGAGGCTGGAGTCTCGGTTCCTTTCACAGACACAGAGCCTTTGTGGCTCTGACATCACCGTGCCTGTGGCAGGCTGAATATGGCCCCTCCAATACACGTCCATGTCCTGATCCCCACAACATGTGACTGTGCTACCCTATTGGCATAAGGAACATTCCAGATGGGATTCAGTGAGGAATCTGAAGGTTGGAGACTGTCCTGGATTATGTGGATGGGCCCAAGGTAACCACAAGGGTCCTTACAACAGGGAGGCAAGAGGGTCAGAAAAGGAAAAGGGGACGTGATGACAGAAGCTCAGAGAGACAGAGGAAGAGAGATATTGGAAGATGTACCCTGATGGTTTTAAAGACGAAGAGTGGGGCCATGAGCCAACGAGTGTGGGAGGCTCAGGAAGCTAGAAAAGGCAATAAAGTGGATTCTTCCCTGAGCCTCTGCAAGGAGCTCAGCCAGGCCAACCCATCTTAGAGTTCTAACCACAGGAGCTATAAGAGAGTACATCTTTATCAGCTTTGCGTTGTTGCTGTAATGCGTTACCACAGTGGCCTAAACCCGCACACAGGCAGGTGTTCCGTAGCTCCCCTTCTGGAAAAGGGTGTTCTAGGTCAGCAGTCGCCAACCTTTCAGACTTCACAGACCACCGGTGGTGACTGCAGTTCTAGGCAATCGCTTGGAGGCTCCTGTGAGAACATGGCAGGAAAGACCCCAGGAGCAAGTGCACAGGGAGAGGAGGGGCGTGTGCAACAGTTTCAGAACCAACTCGGCACTGACGGCCTAATCTGCACGCGGACACTAGAACCTTCCACCCAAAGGCCAGCGGGAGCCTGTGCCCTAAGCACCCTCACTCCAACCATCACCCTGACTCATTAGACCCAGGGTCTCCGCAGGGCTTTCCATTCTATTAGACTCGGCAACAAGGTCGCAAACCTTTGAAGGCGGTGAGGTTTGAAGACGTAGGTGATTTTCTCGGTCCACAGCATAAGGACCCAGTACAGCATCAAGCCTTTGAGAGTTACGCTGAAAATTATCATTCCCCTCTGCCCCTCAGGCCCAGTTGGAAGAGCAGGGTTGTGATGGGGAGCAAAAGGAAAATCAGCCCGGCCTTTGCACACAGTGGCCACGAGCGCTGAGTGGGCTGCGAAGCTTCACTTTCCGCTTCAGGGTTTCCCTCCAGCTCCAGCTGACCATCTGTGACCTCAAGTCCACACCTCCCACGACACAGCATCTGAATGATCTCACATGTGCGTCATAGAACAAGACAGACTCCACCACAGCACTAAGTCTGTGGGCGCTGGGGCCCCATGTGAGCAAACGTTTCATGGGTTGTAGTCAGTCCACCTGGGTCAGACCGACAGCATCTGTCACAACTCCTGCCTCTGGTTGGCTTGTGTCTCTTCCTAAGACAGTGCTGCCCAGGAGGGCATCATGGGACTTGCTTTTCGAGGTGAGTTTGCCGTGGGGAGCACCCCTGGGCACCGACTGCTCCCTTAGGCTGTGGAGGAGCTCACCTACTCCTGTGACTTCTGAGCTTCCTCATGTCAGGTGACAGCCCAGAGGCAGAGAAACGGGAAAAGGGTCCCTGTTTGCTTCAGGTTAAAAAGAACAGATGATCCCCTAGAGATATATTCAAGTTCTACTTCCCAGCATCTGTGATCTTATTAGAAAACAGGGTCTTCCCTGAAGCACTCAGGCGAGACAAAGTCACAGTGGGTGTGGGTGGGGGTTAATCCAGGAGGGGCATTTGGACAGACATGCACAGAGGGAAGATGACATGAGGACTCCCAGAGAGGATCACCCGACCTGGAGGCAGGCACAGAGGCACTTGGCTATGTGACAAAGCACCAGGGAGTCACAGCCACCACCGCTGGACAGGCCAGGAAGAGCCCTCCCAGCAGGGGACACCTGGCCTTGAACCTCTGGCCTCCAGAACTGTGAGGACTAATGTCCCACGCGGTAAGCCCACCCAGTCTGTGCTAAGTCACACGATTCACATTCCCCTCAGTGCGACGCCCGGCATGTCAGACCCAAGCACGTTTGCTGAGCGAATCAATCTTCTGCTTCCAGCGAAAGGCTGGTGGACCGTTGAAATGCTGGTCCCCGGTTTCACAGTTGAGGGGTCCAGAGAGAGAAGAAGTGATTTACCCCAGGAGGGAGCACAGTGGGGACCTGGGGTTCCATTAGGGTCTTTCAATCTTTAGTGAGAGAGAGATGGGAAGAGAACCAAGCTTAATCAAGAGCCTGAGTCCGGCACACGTTGTGGTCCAATTTAGTTCTTACCACAGCCCAAGGTGACCAGTGTTCACACCCACACTTCTGAAAATTAGGCAACGGACACGGACACAGAAGTTAGAGCACGTGTCCCAGGTCACTTAGTAAAAGGTAGAATTCTGCCCTCGGACTTCTGATTTCAAGGTCTTACTCCCCTTCTTATCAAGGGGGTCTGTTTATCAATCAGACAGTTTCCTAACTGCAGGGGCCTCTTAAGTTGCTTTGACAAATGATCAGGATCTACTCACCTTATAAACTCAAGTTTTCAGTGAAAAATTCAATATCCTCATTTTCTAGTCACTGCTATAACAATTTTGATCTAAATTCACAAATATAAACATTTTCTCTGATCAATAGAACAAAGTACTATTTTAATGTATGCAATGTATTCTTGCCTTTTTTTAGGGTAATAAATTGTCAAGATGAATATGATGACCAATGACTAAAACATGGATAACTAAGCTTTAAACATAACTAGGGAGCTTTTGCATTTAATTTTTGCAAGTGAGGTAGCTGGCCAACATTTCTTAAAGGCATATGAAATATTTGTAGGTTACACTGTCTTATGATTTGGGGGTAGTAAATGGAAATAATTTTAATCCTATATAATAAAAACCTAATATGCTAAGTGTCCGGTTGTCCAGTTAGCCAATCAACCAAAGTGTAATATGCTAATAATATGCTAAGGCCACTCAGCCACTTGCTATGATGTGCACTGACGAGCAGGGGGCAGATGCTACAACTGCGTGAGAGGGGCTGGACATGCCCTGGAGCCCTCCTGTGGTCCCTCCCTGGCTGGCCAAACTCCTGCATCGTCCCTCCCCAGCACTGATTGTGCACTGGTGGAGTCCCTTGGCCTGTGCCCTCTCGCAATCCAGGACCCCTTGGGGGATGTCAGAGAGCTGGTTTCGGCCCTATCCCACAAGCCAGGCTGAGGGACCCCACTGGTGTACGAATTCATGCACCAGTGGCCTCTGGTAGGATAGAAAAGATGTTTTCTTTTGCAGCACACTTTCATTAACAACATTCTGTAACAACTTAGAAAGATTGTTTTCCCATTTCTGTCCCCATTTTCCCAGGAAATCTTTGTGAGAATGGGCTTCTTTCGCACTTGCTAATCTATCCGTGCATTTGGGGACAGCCTTTAACTTCTAATGACCTACACTTCCCTAGATGCCAGGAGCCTTGAGTGCAGTTAAACTAGTGTTTTACAATCTTTGGAAAAATTACTTTCATTAGAGGAACTGCTAGTGTTGTTGGGACTTTGAGAAAAATGAACAAAATCTACATGCCATAATTAAATTAAACCAGTAAAAGGAATGCAGCCATCTCGCCCTGGAAGGAGGCTCTCAAGCCCCAAAGTCACAAATATGTGACTCTGAAGGTCAAGAATTGTGAGGGGTTCATTGGTATACCCAGCATGCTGTAGTTCTGCAGGCCCAGAGCCCCTGTGGGGAACTAGATGCCTTGATCCCTTTTTTCTGGCTGAGAAGCAGACGGGGAAGCCCTGGTTCACTGGCCTGAGGTCTCTGCAGAGCCTCGAGGCCTTGGGCTAGAGGAACTCCACCTGCCTGGGCAGCAACCTGCACCCCTGGGCAGTGGTGAGTGGGAACTAGCCAGGTGCGTAGGGCCACAGCAGATGCCGTGTCCTGGGATGCTGGTGGCTGTTAGGGAAATTTGTGACTCTCCCTTCTGCTAAAATCTTTCTCTGTAGAGTTCTAAGTGGTCACACATTTGCTATGTAATAAGATTAGTGTGAAATGCATGGATTCTCTTATGAATTAAATAATAAACAGCAATGAGGTAGTAAGATGTCCTCAGAATACATTTTAACGCTGTGTCTCCTGGAAGCCGCGGAGCTCACCTACTGCAGGGCATGGAGCCTTTTGTGTAGAGTGTTGATATAACTGTGCATGACCTCAGCTGGGCTGATGAGTTCTGTCAGGGTTATCTGGTTGGCTTCGTCAGGGTATTCTGAACACGGAGTGAAAGGATCACAGTCTGCCTTACACAGAGGTCATGAGCAAGAATAACAACTCCAAGATGGATTGTTAATACTTGAATGCAATCTTAGTAAGCTTTCCCAGTGCTCTGTCCCAGAAATACACAAATCATTCATTTTAGGAGATTATGCCTGGCCTCGTGTGCACTTTTAAATAGACAGCAGCTAATCCCTAAATAATGCAGTGACTTAAACTTGTGTTAAAAATCAGATTGAATAATATCACCCTACTCTGTGCCATAGAGATCTAAGATATCAGAACAGAAAGATGAGCTTTCAAGGACTAAGATCTTTGCATGCACTTGTTGACTGATGTTGAAGGTTGAGAGCATGCAGACGAAGAGGGCACATGACCACTGGGATAGGAAAACCAGGCACACAGGTATACAGGCTCTGTGTGACTTACAGTTCACAGGGAACGGGCCTAAGCCATCAGTCAGACATCCCCTGAGGGCTCTCAGACTGTGAGAGGGCGCAGGCTGGGCTGAAGGCCCCTCTCCCCTGCCCCTGAGGGCATCAATTTCATGCCCCAGGCCTCTAGCATACAATAATGCAAGAATAAACTGTTGTTTGTATTTACCACTGTAAGCCTACTTTTGTATAATTCCAGGTCTGTCTTTGTGAGTGATGCCTGTGCAGGTGAGGTTGGGCACATATGCACCCACACAAATGCAAACAATTTTTCCCTAGTAGGATCAGACTACACACAATAGATTTCACTCAACTGTTTCAGGTGTAGATATTTCCACACACATCTCACCATTAGAAAGGTGTCATGCCATTCCATGGAATGACTACATCACAAATCATCTTTTTTTTTAAAAAAAACACACGTGTATTTTTATTGATTTCAGTGGGGAAGGGAGAAGGAGAGAGAGAAACATCAATGATGAGAGCGAATCATTGATTGGCTGCCTCCTGCATGCCCCACATTAGGGACTGAGCCCCCAACTCGGGTATATGCCCTGCCAGGGAATCAAACCATGACCTCCTGCTTCATAGGTCAATGCTCAACCACTGAGCCACACCGGCAGGGCACAAAATTTTTCAATGATACAAATTTGGCCTGTTTCCATTTTTCATTATCACAAGCAACTTTGAGATGAACAACCTCATGTCTACCTCTCTGTGCACTTGTCCAATTATAGCTTCAGGATAAAGTATCCGCAAGAGATAGGAGTGAGCCACATTGCCACGCTGCCTCCCGGAGCCAACACAATCCACTTGTCAAGGAGCAGGTGGTGACGAGCACCTGGTCTCCCACTTTTACCCACCTGGCATCGCCACACTTCAGAATCTTGGCCCTTATAGTAACAGAGGAGTGATATCATTTGCTTCTGTTTTATTACTTTTCATATCGATCTTCGTTTCACAGGTCCATTGACCTTCGCTCATTTGTGGTTCCTCTCTTGTGAACGATCTCTTTGTATCTTTGGATATTTTTTATACTCCTTTGCAGGAGCTTGTCTTTTGTTTTCCATGTTTGTGTTTTGTTTTTTCACCAGTGAAATGTGCTTTGAAACTGACATAACAACTAAGCATTGAACTGAAGTGATCTTTGGGGGGCCCCAGCTTGCAGATGCCGCGAGAGCATCCTCCCAGCCTCAGACTCCCAGGGAGCGACTTTGTGGTTAACACGGCAGCAGCCCCTGGGAGGGCCGAGAGGCAATTGCGCAATGAACTCCTGGGGAGACGGGCAACTGGCCCAGAGACAGCATTGCTAAAACACTTTGCAAATAGAAAGCGGTCCCTGAAGGATGAGCTGCAACACTGCCAGCTCTGCGAGGTGATGAGGTGGCCGGGCTATTGATGTGGCCCAGGTGGAGAGGCGGGGACCGTCTCACACACGGGGACAGCTGAGTCACTGAAGGGACACGGCCCGTGAAATTGGAAAGAACGTGGAATCAACTCCTGAATTATAAATAAAAATGCTTTGGCCATACAAAACTTTCTGATGAAATCCTAGCAGGGCTGGTCACTGGCAGCAGAGGGATCCTTGTGGCCTGGCACCTGCTTCGGCTGAGTTGGGGAGTCCCTGCCCTGGGCACCCCTGGAAGCTGGGACTGGTGGGCAATCAGGTCCCTCTGATCTCTGTGGGTCCAGCTAAGCCATTCAACTTGGCACCAGAGCCGAGAGTTCAGCTGAGGATCCTCTTACTCAGCCATTAAAGAAGAATCAGATGTGACAGTCCCTCGATGCTGGCTGGCTCCATGCGATGTGACCATGGATCTTGCCTTCGCCAGCCTCACAAGCCACAGGGAATGGCTGACTGGGCTAATGTCCAGAGCAGGGCTCTGGTGAGATGGTCTTCCAGGGGAGGTGGCAGGAAGCAGGCACTCCAGGACAAGGTCTGGTCCAATCGGCTTTGCCCAGGACAGGTGGCAGAGCAGCCCCACGTTTGCCAATGCAACTGTTGAGCATCCATTCTGCTTCCCATCATGTTGAGTCCCAGGCGGATGGGGAGGGAATGATGACAGGGCTTAGGTGGGCCTGGGTAAAGGTGGGCATCTCTGGTGGAGCATGTAGAACCCCTGAGTATGTCGGGCACTTCTCTGAAGGGCACTCAGAGCTCAGACTGGGGAGCAGAGTTCTTTATTTGCTTTTGACATCCTTTCGGGTCCTCCATCCTGGCTGCTTGGGAGCCTGCAAGTTCAAATCTCAGTCCCCTCACTTCTAGCTGTGTGGCTTTGGACAAGTTATTTTACCTGTCTGTGCCTCAGTTTCCTCATCTAAAAGTCTGTGACTACCAACTTCTTAAAACTGTTAAGATTAAATACATATCCTATATAATAAAAGCCGAATAAGTGTCTGGTCATCCATTCAACTAATCAAAGTGTAATATGCTAATGATATGCTAAGGCTGCTCAACTGCTCACTATGACGTGCACTGACCACCAGGGGGCAGACAATCAATCAGTCAACCAGTTACTATGATGTGCACTGACCACCAGGGGGCAGACACTCCAGCCTGTAGGTTAGCTTGCTGCTGAGGCCCAGCTGATTGGGACTGAGTGAAAAGGGCCAGACACACCCTGGAGCCCTCCTGCGATCCCTTCCTGGCTGGCCAATCTCCCATGACCCTCCTCAGCCCTGATCATGCACTGGTGGGGTCCCTCGACCTGGCCTGCAACCCTCTCGCAATCTGGGACCCTTTGGGTGATGTTGGAGAGCCAGTTTCAGCCCAATCCCACAGGCCAGGCCGAGGGACCCCACCGGTGCACAAATTCATGCACTGGGCCTCTAGTATGTGTGTATATATATCAGTTACAACCAATTTGTCTAACTGAAAAGTGTTCATGGGTGTGAGTGTGTATGTGTTTGAGTGTGTGTATGACTGCGGGCGTGTGTGTGTGTGTGTGTGTGTGTGCTAGTGTGCGCTCGCACATGCGCGTGCGCTTATGGGAGTTTCTCTCCCTTCTGTGGGGTATACCAGCAATGCTGCTGACCGTCTCCATGGAAACCAGTCTCTGGGTCCCTGTGGCTTCTGCAGCGTGGAACACATCATCCGCACTGAGGGTGGGGTCTGATAAGGCAACCAAACAGCACCAACCAGCTTAGCGCGCCATGTCCCTTCCTGGGGACCCCTAACTACCAGTGGCATCCGCATGATGCCGGATCCCATGTTTTCACCCTGTGAAAGGTTTGCCAAGCAGCTTTTAGTGGGTTTGCCACTCCTGCTCTTGCCATTAAAAGTAAGTCTCTATAGTAACCTGAATCGTCCATTTAAAAACAGCACATCACAATAGAATGCCCCTCTCCCAACCCAGTTGCTTCTAGGTCTCTTGTGTGCTCAGCATGCGTTTTCTCTTGCTCTTTGATCACAGTGTGTTTTTCAATCCACTGAGAAATGGAGGTAATTTTAAGAGGAATAGTCAGATTTCTATTTTTTTTTAATTTTTAAAGATTTTTAGAGAGAGAGGAAGGGAGAGAGAGAGAAACATTGAT
>PVJC01048421.1:0-12537 GCA_004026665.1 Murina feae | reverse complement strand
ATCCTTTGTGCACTGGTGGGGTCCCTCAGCCTGGCCTGTGCCCTCTTGCAATCCCAGAACCCTCGAGGAATGTCCAATAGCCGGTTTCGGCCCGATCCCTGCAGGCCCAGTCCAGACAGGAGGGAGCCCAATCCCCACATGCCCAATCCAGACTGGAGGGACCCCGATCCTGTACATTGAGCATCTGTCCCCTGGTGGTTAGTGCATGTCATAGTGACCGGTCGATCAGTTGTTCGGTCACTTGGCTGTTTAGTTGTTGGGTCACTTAGACATTATATATATATTAGAGGCCCGGTGCACAAAATTTGCGCACGGAGAGTGAGGGGGTCCCTCAGCCTGACCTACACCCTCTCCAATATGGAGTTCTTGGGGCCTTTCACAATCCAGGACCTCTGACTCTTAACTGCTAACCTGCCTGCCTGCCCTAACCACTCTACCTGCCTGCCTGCCTGATCCCCCTAACTGCCCTCCCCTGCTGGTCTACTCACCCTTATTAACTTTCTTTTTTAATCTTATCCCCTTCATGCACAATTGTATTTGACTTCCTTATGGGCTTCTCCCTCTCACCCAATTTTTCTCCTTTATGTAACACTTTTACTACTGACTCATCATTTATAAACTTTTCTTCCCTCATTTCCTACTTCTGTCCCATCATCCTTCTTCCTATTTTTCTACCACCCTCCTTACCTCCCCACATTCCTTCTTTATCTTTGTCTCTGCCCAGCCTCCCCTTTTCCTTCCTTCCCACCTTAATTTTTTTCTTCACTTCCTCCCTCTGACCTGCTTTGCTCCCTCCCCCATTCCTTCCTTCTTCCCATTCTCCTTTTAAGCTCTACCAGCTCCCCCTTAATAACTTTTCTTCTCTCCCTCTTTTTCTCTCGTCCTACCTTTGCCATACATTCTTCTCTACTTACTGCCACTGCTTTAATACCTACCTATCTACCTGCCTAAATATCCACCATCATTTATCTTTTATCCTTTTCTGACTCCTACTTTTAAAATCTGTCCCCAGTACACAACTATACTTCATTTTCATTATAGCTCCTACAGTTCACTCATACATCTTCTTTCCTTCTTTAACTCTGCTGTCCACTGACTCTTTTATAAAGTTCTTCTCTCCCTCCTGTTCAACCGCTCCCCTACCTGGTTACTTCCCCCAAACTCTTCGAGGCTACTGCTCCCTCCACCCTACCCCCTGCCCATCTCTCTATCTCCTGGCTCCCATAAGGGTTCACCCCAGCTCTCAAGGGAGACCTTGGGCCCCTCACAGGAGACCCCTGCCCCCGGTGATGGAGAAAATGGAGCCAGTGAGAGAGGAGGCCCAGGAGGGTGTGTGTGTAAGACAGAGGGAGAGGGAGCAGCCCTCCTTCCCTCCTTAAAGCTTCCATGGGGAGGGGGTGTTAACCCCCAGCCCAGGGCTCAGCCCCGGCCAGGTGTTTGCTGCCCCCCCTTACCTGGCCTCCCCACCACCACCCTGCTCCCATTCTCTGCCCAGGATGCCCGGCCCAGTGAGGGTGGCCAAGGCCAATGCAGCCCGGGCACTGCTGCTGCAAAGCAGGACCCTCAACTCCTCCATTCGGGACCCGCCAATGGCTGGCAGCAGGTGTCTCCTAGGCTGCAGCCAGCATCAGGCTCTGGGCCTGGTTCTCTGTCTCCCCTGGACTGTAGGTGGCTGGCTTTCCATGTCCCCTGTGAGGCACTGTGGGTGGCTTCTTCAGCAGGTGCGGCCTGTATCATGAGGCAGGCTGCTTCTTGGTCTCCTAGGCTGCAGTCAGACTCAGGCACTAGGGCCCAGCTTCTCAGTCTTCTCGAGGACATAGGACAGGCAGATGTGGGGCAGGCGGCTTCTCGCAGGCTGCAACCAGCGTCAGGCACTGGGCTGGGCTTCTCCGTGTCCCCTGGACCGCAGGTGAGAGGCTTCTCTACCGGCTTCGGCCTGGATCATGGGGCAGGCAGCTTCTTCATCTTCCGGCAGAAGCCAGCCTCAGGCACTGGAGCCGGACTTCTCTGTCTTCCCTGAATTCTGCGTCTCCAACAGACCTGGAGCAGTCAGAGCCAGGATGCTTGTGTGGTAGCTGTGGCTGCAACGCAAGTATCCCAGCTCTGGCCCTGGCCATCCTGGCTGGGTTAATTTGCATACAATTGCTCTGATTGGCTGGTGGGCGTGGCTTGGCTGGTGGGCATGGCTTAGGTGTCTCAGAATGAAGGTTATTTTGCATATTACTCTTTTATTAGAGTAGAATAGAGGACTGGTGCACAAAAATTTGTGCACTTGGAGGGGTCCCTCAGCCCGGCCTATGACCCCTCAGAGTCTGGGACCTCTCGGGGGATGTCCACCTGTTGGTGTGCCTGGCCAGCCTGGGTGAGGGCTGAGGGCCATTTTCAGGCTGCCAACAGTCCCTTCAGGGTTCAGGTCCCTACTGGGGTGCCTGGCCAACCTGGGTGAGGGCCGTTTTCAGGCTGCTCACAGTTCCCATTGACCCAATGTCCCAGTGAGGCTGGCTGGAATCATGTTTCTGGGGTTTATTTGTCTTTTATAATTGAAACATTGCTGCCTTGAGCAGAGGCCTAGCCAGCCTAGGCAGGCAATTTCAACTCCATCACTGGTGCAACGGAAGCCTCCTGTTTGCTCTAACTCTGTGGTTGCCGGCCGCCATCTTGGCTGGGTTAATTTGTACACAGCCACTCTGATCGGCTGGTGGGTGTGGCTTGGCTGGTGGGCACGGCTTAGGTGTCTCGAAGCGATGGTTAATTTGCATATTACTCTTTTATTAGATTAGTTTAGAGGCCTGATGCACCTGATGCACAAAATTCATGCAAGGGGTTCAGCCCTTGCAATCCTGGCCAGCCCTCACAGCCTTGGCTTCATCCAGAAGGTCGTCCAGATGGTCGTTCTAATATTCAGTCTAATTAGCAGATTAGCTCTTTATTATATATGATAGATGGATTTTTTTGTTTCTTTCCTATCTCTTTAGTAAACTATAAGCTGCAATCTTTTCCTATTTTGTTTAATGATGTATCCTAAGATACTTGTTAAATGAATTACACAACCAGGTTTCTGCTTCTATAACTATATAAGAAATATGACCTTTGTGTACATCACAAAGTGCACAACAATCAGAAAGTGAATACAGAATATACTATAATAAATATGAATTATATACAGAAACTTCAAAATCTTTCAAAACTGTTAGCCTCGGTATTGGAGCAAATGACAGCAAGGAGCAAGCCCTGGAGGTGAAACCCCTAAATGTTCATTTTAGCCAACATCCTCATCCTACTAACGAAGACAATTAAGCCCAAGGAAGGTAGGTGTGTTGAAAAATGTTGAAAAGTCAGCTAGTGACAAAACTAGGATTAGAAGCAAATCCTCTAATAACCAACACTATGTTCTTTCTATTTTCTCAAATTGAAAACTCACTGCTCAAACAGAATTTATAACAATCAAGTAAAAGTGTGAGACAAGAAATTTCCAACACTATTGCACTTTTAAAATATGGGTCTTTTAAAATTAAGCTTGCAGTTTCTATTTCCACAAAATTGAAATACAATAATCTATTTGTTTCTCAGAAAGAGCATAGATGACTGTGCCTTAGCTCCTCTGGTTGTAAAATTGTAATAGAGGAGAGAGATGCCTTACTAAATCTCAATTTACAATCTTATTGAACTAAATTATTTGCCTCTGCCAGTTCATGGGAATTTCATTTTCAGAACTGAAATGAGAATGGTAAAAGCTACTACTGAGTAAGGGAAAGATTGTATCAACTAATGATGTGAAGGAAGCAGAAGTTGTCACTATAAGGGAATAGTTTTTTAATCTATTTTGCTGTTGAATAGTTTCAAAGAACCTCCTTTTTTTCTACATAAATAAACATGGAATTAATTTAACTAGGAAAAAAAGATACAATAATTGTGATTCTGCTTCTACAGATTGAATTTTGCCAGTGGAGTATAATTCTCCCACAGAGTTTTATAGAATGAGAATCTGGGTCAGTGTTTTATATCACTGGCCTCTCCTAAAAACAAAGTAATGTGATATTCCCTCTTTGCTGAAATTGAAGAACAGGAAGTTAATAATTTTTTAGCAAAGTTTTTAATTTTATTTCCCAGGCATTTTGCTCTTTTGGTTTTGTGATTCTTTCCCACTTCAATGTATGGCTAACTGAGATAAATTTCTATCTGATGAAGACTGAATGAATCTTTCTTGGTGAAAATTATACACATTTATAGCTATTACTGTCCATATATTTAATTCCCACTTCACTGGCAATAAATTAGTTATCAGGTTTTCTATATGAATTGGAAATAAAAAGTTCATAAAGTTAATCATTTAAATGTCAATGTTTCAGAAGTAGAAACTAAATAGCCAATTTCTTTTTTTGCTTTGTACCAATTAAGGATCAAATGTTTCTTATGTTTGGAAACCACTATAAGTTTATCCTTAAAAATAAAATTCAAATTTCAGCACCACCTTCAAATTCTCTCACATTGAAAGTTAATTACACTATCATCAAACATTTGTTAAAGTTTAATCTGTTTTAGTAAAAAGACATGAAGAATCTTTACAACACTGGTACCAGACTATTCTGATTTTCAAACAAAATATTGCCTCATGTATTCAATATAATTTTGAAATGGTAGGATTCTTTACTCCCATTGGTATACGAACATATCTCTTTAAGGAGTGAAAAAATAGCTAATGACAATTTTTTAAATTTAAAAACTAGCAATTTTTTTCAGTACTATGCTTCTTTTTCCAGTAGTATGCATTTTTTAACTTGAAAAACTTAACTTCCATTCCAGGTACTTTATTTAAATGCAAATAGTATCTTGAATTTCATACAATTCTCATTTAGAGACATAAGTGTCTAATAATTTAAAAAACAAAAATGATAAAAGCAGTTTATTAAATGGAGATTTTTGTTAAGTTTGTGACCTTCCTGGAACTACTTTAGTTCAACTATTTTTCTCACAACATAAATAAAAATAATCCTATATAGTAAAGAGGGAATATGCTAATTGACCCTCGTGCCGTTGCAAAGATGGTGGCACCCATAGCCAATAAGGAGGGAATATGCTAATTGACTGCCACACCCTCAAAGATGGCGGTGCCTACAGCCACAAGGTGGCAGCACAGGAGAGCAGTTGTGGGTAATCAGGCCAGCAGGGGAGGGCCGTTAGGGGTGTTCAGGCCAGCAGGGAAAGACAGTTGGGGGCAACCAGGCCTGCAGGGGAGGCCAGTTGGGAGGAACCAGGCCAGCAGGGGAGGGTTGTTAGGGGTGACTGGCTGGCAGGGGAGGGCAGTTGAGGGTGACTGGGCCCGAGGGGAGAGAAATTGGGGGCAATTGGGTTGGCAGGGAAGCAGTTAGGCATCAATCAGGCTGGCAGGGGAGTGAGTAGGGGGTGATCAAGCTGGCAGGCAGAAGTGGTTAGGGGCAATCAGGCAGGCAGGCAGGCAAGCAGTTGGGAGTGAGCAGTCCCAGATTGTGAGAGGTATGTTCAACTGCCAGTTTAGGCCTGATCCCAGCAGTCTGACTGGAATTCCCCGAGGGGTCCCAGATTGGAGAGGGAGCAGGTTGGGCTGAGGGACAACCCCTGCCCATGCACAATTTTGTACACTGGGCCTCTAGTGTATTATATAAGAAACTAAGGCAAATGCAATGACTCAGCAAGTTGCCAAATATCTGATCATGGTTTTATACTTAGCCTTAAGGCAAGTTTCTACTGATGCCAAGAGTCTCAATAGATAATGAAATCAGTAACATTCCAGAAAGAGGGTAGATGCAAATATAATTGCAGGGAATTACAGTAACTTCTTGTGAAAGAAAAGTATCTCTACATCTTGGAAGCACACCTGAATTTAGTTTAAACTTTGAATGTTTGAAGGTCACTCCAGCTGTATTTTCTCCTGATTAATATAAAAATCTTCCTAAATTCACATACCAGGTTTCCAAATTATTTAATTTCTTTGCTGTTAAAAAACAAGGAAAAAGTTTTTTTCTCTTTAATATAGTAAATTATTATAAAAAGTAAATACAGTAATAAAATTATGTCAGCATAACAAAATCAGCTTTCAGTTTTATCTCTGAAATTTAAAAGAAACTTTAGCAGCATGAGAAAACAGTGCAAGTTCTGACTATGCATTTTCTGTATCTCCCTATTTCTATGGTCTGGAACTGAAACTGCTAATATAGACCCTATTTCTATGGTCTGGAACTGAAACTGCTAATACAGATCCTATTTCTATGGTCTGGAATTGAAATTGCTAGTATTTATTAAATGTCTATGATGAGCCTAATGAGTGTTATTCTAAGTACTTTAATATTTCAGTTTATGTAAATCCTCACAAAATAGGTTATTATCTTTGTTAGATCTGATCAAATAATTGAATCCAGACTGCAGACTGGAAACATAGAACATATTTCTATCCCAACAGGACAGTAACCAAAAGTATATCTTTAAAAAATGGAAGTCTACAAATCTGGACAACCCAGCCTTACGGCATTTCACACAAAATGCAATTTATTCTTTAAATTGAGTAATAGTCTCATAAGAGAATAACACTATAAAAACAGACACTACCCCTGCCGTGTAGGGCCTCAATATTTCTTGCTGCCACGTAAAAGAAAGTACTCAAAGAGACGACAGAAAATCATAACTAGAGTGGGCAATAAATTTTAAAGTCTACAAACAGCAGTAAGAAAACAGGGAGAGAGAAAAAATCAACTCAACAAACTGTTTCAATGAGAAACTATCAAACTATATGAAAAGGAATAATCTTTAGGACAATAAGCCTACTATTTTCATAAGGAATTAGACCAGATACTCAGTGTCTTTAGGACAATAAAGAGATGAGTAAAGATTTAAGGATGTCTTTACAGTAAAAAAATAACAATAATAATGTCTTTTTAAAAGATGTTTTATGGCCTATAACATAAGAATAAGATAATCACCAAGTTATAAAACATTTTCCACTTAATTGGGCTTGATGGTACTTCCAATAATGGAAAACTAAGGCTCTACGTTTAGTATTACTGATTATAAAGAGCTTATCTCACAGTATCATTGTTAACTTTTAAAAACAGTAGCAAAGGCTAGCATTTATTAAATGTTTATGATGAGCCAAATGAGTGCTGTTCTAAGTACTTTAATATTTTAGTTCATGTAAATCCTCACAAAATAGGTTATTATTTTTGTTAGCTCTGATCAAATAATTGAATCAACACTCCCTCTCTTGGGCACTGACTTTTAGACTACTTCACAAGAGACATTCCCTTTTGCTTAGAGCACATTTCACTTGCTAAAATCATATTTCACTTGTTAAGACCATTATCTTTCCCCTCTGGACACACCCAGAGAATTGTCTACCCAGAAAAAGCCCACCTAGAGTCCTTTAAAATCTCTGACTCCCAGTCCCTGGATGCTGGTGTCATTTGGGGCTCAGCCCATCTGGTTTTCCAGATGACCTAATAAATTCATAATTCTTTATCCCTTTTGGCCTTGTGTGTTCCTCTTTCAGCAACACTAGCAATCTTATTCCTCTTACAATGAGATAATAAAGGCACAGAGAATTTAAATGATTTACTCAAATCACATAGCTGGTGATTTGGGTAAATCATTTAGATATTAGAGCCAATATCTAAACCCACTTACTCTGACACCTAGGCCCACCTAGTTAAACACAGTTTATTATGTCTTAGCAAGCTTAATGAAGTAAAAAAAACTTGGAGATAACAACAAAAATCTAAAACAAATTTTAACTTTTTATGGTCAACTAGAGGTCTGGTGCACAAAAATTTGTGCACTTGGGGGCTTCCCCCAGCCCAGCCTGTGCTCTCTCACAGTCTGGGACCCCTCAGGGGATGTCCACCTGCTGGCTTAGACCCACTCCCTAAGGGGATTGGGCCTAAATTGGCAGTCAGACATCTCTATGGCAGCCCAGAAGCCCTCGGGGAATTTCCATTTGCCAGCAGGGAGCAGGCCTAAGGTGCAGTCAGACATCCTTAGTGCTGCTGAGGAGGTGGGAAAGGATCCCACCACCACTGCTGTGCTGGCAGCCATCAGCCTGGCTTGTGGGAGTGCCCTGACCACCAGGGAAAGCTCCTGCATTGAACGTCTGCCCCCTGGTGGTCAATGTGTGTCATAGTGACCAGTCATTCCCAGTCATTCTGCTGTTAGGGTCAATTTGCATATTACCCCCTTATTATATAGGATAGAGGCCTGGTGCATGGTTGGAGGCTGGCTGGTTTACCCTGAAGGGTGTCCCGAATCAGGGTGGGGGTCCCCACTGGGGTGCCTGGCCAGCCTGGGTGAGGGGCTGATGGCTGTTTGCAGGCTGGCCACCTCCCCTAGTGACCCAAGCTTCCAGTGAGGCTGGCTGGAAGCAGGTATCTGGGATTTATTTATCTTCTATAATTGCCACTTTGTTGCCTTGAGTAGAGGCCACAGCCAGCCAGGGTAGGCGGGTAGCTTGGCTTCCTCCATCACCAGGGCAACCAAGCCTCCTGCTTGCTCCAGCTCTGTGGCTGCCAACCTCCATCTTGGTTGGGTTAGTTTGCATATAGCCACTCTGATATGCTGGTGGGCAAGGCTTGGGGTGTAGCAGAGGTGTGTTCAATTTGCATGTTTCTTTTTTATTAGATTAGAAGATTTCACTTATTTTCTGTCTTTTGTGATCTTGTATATTAATTTTTCTTCTATTATATTTTAAGCATAAAATCAGCTCCACCTTGCAAAGCTTGGAAAAATATTCATTTTAATCAAGGCCATAAATGACACTACCAAGAAGAAAATCCAACATCTTCCTTTTCTGATCACTTTCCCTGTTAGTATTTTGTTTGGTCTATCTGGATACAGAATTATCATGCAGACTACTACAATTATTTGGCCATAGACCTGAGATCCAGCTCATTCTTTGTGGGGTGCTTATCAATTAAGTAAGATAACTTAGAAGCATAAGAGTCACTTGGCTCACTAGATTGCCTAGTGCCCAGTGGCCAGACTAATTCCATGACTTCTCAACATAGAAGTGTAGATGAAAAGGGGCCACATGCTAACCTGACTAACTCAGAAAAGGCCTGTGCTTGGGCCTTGAAAACTCAAGAGACCTAAAGTAACCACAAAAGATAGTCTGAAATTAAAACCTTTAATTAAAAAGCAGTTTAGAGTGGGTAGTCATGTCCTAGGTCAGTATCTTCCCTGACAAAGATGAACTTCCGTCTTTACTGAGCCTGTTGTTTTTTTGCATCTAAGATAATACATTTGTGGAATGTTTGGGTGATTTGTAACTTCCCTTTTTTCTGGACCCCTCGTGTCACAATAAATGGCACCAGGGCAGAAACCACAAATTCCCTCAATATTATTATTATCATGTTAATTGTCAGCTGTTAACTATCTTATACCCACCTCTGTAAAAGGAGCACATGTCTATCATTTCACTTTTTATCCAATCCCAGAGGTTCCCCCCCCCCTTTATTTCTCCTGCCTCCCTAATCTATCACCAATGGATTTCGTGTAACCCATTATACCTCCTCCTTTGATGGAAATTTATAAAACTAAGTGAAAATCCACCATGCTTCTGAGCATTGTCTCAATGCATTGAGATTCTGCTTCCTGGCAATTGTCAACAGTTTGGCTTAAATAAGCTCACAAAAATTCTTTACAGGTTTGAATGTTTTCTTACATTAATAGAAATAAAACAAGAAAATTGAACTCTGTAAAAACACTATACCTACCCTGCCTACACTTGCCTAAATTTGGAAGATGGGCACCTACTGAAATCCACCTTATTTTTCTTTCCCTATCCACATGCGTTGCTAAGACATCACATGAGCTAGCACAAATTATAAGTCATGGTGGGGTTTCCAATCCCACAGGTAAGGAGCTTGGAAATTGCCACTGTGTCCTAACAACTAAAATGCTGAACAAACTGAAAAATCAACATGACCTCTTGGATCCACAATAGAGATGAGGACACAGAAAGAAACTGCTCCTCCGAGACTATAAACAGGCAGGCAGATACAGGAAGTCAGGGCTCACAGGAGTAGCTTGAAAAGGCTGGGGAACCAGAGCAGGAGTAAGAAAACTTGAACTGTAATTGATGAATTGCTGGAAGCTCAGTGCAGACAAGGCTGACATTCAAAAACTCCAGGGGGATCCAGCCACAGAGGGACCCCTCACCTTCATGAGTTTTACCATCAAGAGCTCTACCAGGTTCTCTCAGTAAATACCAGAGAAAAATCTGCTTCCATCAAAGGAAGGGGAAGAGAAAACATTTTGAAATACACTAGAGCAGTCATTTCTTAACAAGGCCTGCCCTCAGGGGAAACCAGTTAACCAAATCCTAACCAGCTGGGGTATTATCAGAGCCTAAGTGACCAGTGATGTCAACTCCAGCCCCATCTAGTGACCCTGCCCCACGAAAGCTGGGAGAAAAATCAAAGACACTTGTGAAGCTCAGTCTGGAGGCACTGGCTCACTAAAAGTCGTGATAAATCTTTCTCTCACTTTGTGATACTTTTTTTTCAAACTCGACAAATACAATAAATTTATTACAAAATTACCAAGAAAAGAAGAAAAAGATCTTTTGTATTAGTGTCTGAGTGTGTGTAGTGTGTTTATGTCTGGCATGGGGGTGGTGGGAAGTGAGGGAAAGATTAGAATAAAGCTGTTTAAAAGAACATGTATTTAGTTAAGAAGAAAATAAAAGGGATACTAAATCTAACACACTCAAGTAGATAAAGCTTCACCTATCTTCACAGGAAATAAATGAATAGCACTAATAGCTGGATCCAATTTATGAGGCACTAAACGGATATTATAAAAGGAAGAGAAGTAATTAATCTTCAGCTAGAACAATGAAAGATCAGTTGCAGTATTAACACAGCCACAGTCTAAGACACCGAAGGTGCTTTGCCTTCCAATGTATTCATCAAAGACCATCCAGAATTAGGATTTAATTATTTGCAAGGACTCATACTTTTTATCTCTGCATGAAGCCACTGATTATTGTACATAAAAGTTTCCTTTTTATTGTCTACTGCATTGAGATTATAACAGCAATATTAATGGTCTCTGAGTATAGATATTAGATATTTGACTACTATTTGAACAAAGGTAGAGTTTTCGTGATTAAGTACTTGATTTTATTAAGTACTTAATAAAGCTACAGTTTTTGTGACTGAGTATTTGATCTAATACTTTTTAAGTCTTAAACTTTATAGCAAATAGTGTTATTGGTTCTGATAAGAAAGTTAAAGTCACCATAGTTAAAGGCAGGAGAAAACTGTCCAAACATTAATTCCATTTTGCAAGAGATTACTTCAAATGTGTAACATTGGTAATGAGGAAAGTTTCCTTCAATCTATGCCACTTTACAAGCACATAAAATGAAATGAGACAGTGGAAGATCATGTCAATTCGAGCACATTCTTTACCTTGCAATATTGAACAGCTGTATACTTAGAAGCTTTGTGAATTATCGAAGCTCTACTATTATCGAAATGACATCATCATCAAAATGGCATCAGTTGGCCATTTTTCCAATAAACAAGTTTTAAAACAGGGGTGTCTTTTCGCCCCTTGCTCTTCTTACGCGTATACCTTCCCAACCAGTTTCAAAAGACTGTGTCCAGCGTCTCTAATACCCTCCACTCCCTTCTATCACCGTGACTATCCCCTGAATATATTTCACAAGTATAATCACATTTGGCTTTGAACTGTTTCTCCAATCAATCCTTTCTTATATTTATTTACAATCGTCAAAAGGTTCTTAACACATGTAGATTAATTGTGCCATACACTTTCATCTATAAATCTTTTTTCTCTTCATCCTAGAGGTAAAACCCAAACTCATTAGTATAGCAATCACTGCTTACAATGAGCTGACCACTTACTATCTAGTTATATCTCTTATGTCATTCTTTCACCTCTCTATTTCAGTCAAGCTACCAAATATTACTTGAAATACTCTATAGACATTGGCCAGTGTACTTCTTCCTTCATAAAATCCCTGTCCCCACCAACTGCATTACAATTGGAAAACGCTCACTATACTTTCAAGACCCAAGTAAAGACGTGTGTTTTTTTCTTTTTAAAATATACTAGAGGCCTGGTGCACAAATTCATGTACCAATGGGGTCCCTCTGCCTGGCCTGCAGGCTCAGGTTGAAACTGACCCTCGACATCCCTTGAGGGGTCCTGGATTACAAGAGGGAGCAGGCCAGGCCGAGGGATCCCATTGGTGCACGATCAGGGCTGGGGAGGAATGTGGGAGGTTGGCCAACCAGGGAAGGACTTTGGGAGTGCTCCAGGACATGTCCAGCCCATCTTGCTCACTCCGGATTGGCCAGACCCAGCAGCAAGCTAACCTACTGGTCAGAATGTCTGCCCCCTGGTGGTCAGTGCACATTATAGTGTGACCCCTTCTGGCCTAATCACTCCTAATTGCCCCTCCCCCCCCCACCCGCTGCTGAGCAGGTCACTGCCAACTGCCCTCTCCCTGTCAGCCTGGTTGCTTCTAACTGCCCCCCCCCTGCT
>PVJC01048420.1:0-12540 GCA_004026665.1 Murina feae | reverse complement strand
CAACAATGTTATAGTTTTAGACTCAGGCTAGGTCTGCTGTTCCCTTCAGCTCCCGAGGATTCTATGATTGATACATTATTGAAACATGTTTCGGAGGCTGCTCGCTGAGGGCCGAAAACAGTTTCCCTCTCGCTCTTGCTGCAACGGACGCTGCCTAAACGTTTACTCAGGTCCGTGAGTGGCGGCCGCCATGTTGGCTGGGCTAATTTGCATACAGCCACTCTGATTGGCTGGTGGGCGTGGCTTACCCTGTCTCGGAGAAACGGTTAATTTTAATATTTCGCTTTTATTAGTTTAGATTAGTGGCCTGGTGCACAAAATTCGTGCACATTAAAAGGGAATTAATTAGAAGAAATATTTTAATATTGCTATTTGTCCTTTATAATAGAAATGTCAGAGATGAAAGAAAATTAATAAAATGTATATGAAAATCTCCCTCCTGTCAGAGTCTGGGGCGTGCTGCGGGATCCAGAGTTAAGCCCCCGCCCACCCGTGCATGCCTCGAAATCGTGCAAGACCCAGACCTGACTTCCCCACCCCCATCAGGCCTCAGGTCCCTGCTGATCGGTCGTCACAGCATGATGGAGTGACAACCATTTGCATATTAGTGCTTTATTATATAGGATTTTTATTTCTTGCTAATCTGGGAAAAATTATCCCATTGCTTTCATGTGCACTTTCCTGATAACTCTCTAGATTATTAATGTTTGTTACCCACTTGTATTTCCTCTTCAGTGAATTTGCTTTTAAATTAGTGTATTTAGTGCTATACATTTACTATATTCAAGGTTGTTTGCAAGTGTTCAAGACACAAGAGCAAAGACAAAGCCTGGTAATGGAGAGAATAAAATGCCAGATGATATCGAGTGCTGTGGTGAAAAGTAAAGGACTCTCAGGGAAACATTTGAGCAGAAATCTAAAGGAAGTGTATGAACAAACCATGTATATATCTAAGAGGAAAACCTTGCAGGCAGATACAAAGCAAATGTAAAGGCGATGAGTGTCTGCACATATCAAGGAGGCTGAGGTTGTCAGACCACAGTGAATGTGGGAGGCCTGAGGAAGACAGGCTTTTGTAGACTACTGGAGGAGCCTGGGTTATTATTTTTAATTTACTTTTTATTTTTATCAAACTTACAGATGCAATTGTTTTAAATAGTCAAACAGTCTTCAAAGCTTATGAAAAACAGTAGCTTTTGCAGAACACTCCCACCTTCATTTTTTGATTTTGGAGGCCCAACTCATTCCTTCATATCAATGCTGTTTCTCTTGGGCTTAATTGACTTGTTATTTGGCCTGTTTGCTCATTTTTCCTTGCAATGATTATTTTAACCCCAAACCTCCACCCAAATGTGTAATCTTCTTGCAATATATTCCAACATATCTGAGTTTCTACCATTTCCATCTTCTTAAATTTTTCTTAGAACATTTTGGACAGGTTGATTTTGACTCCCACTGTGCAGTTATTGTCTTAGGATCTCCATCCTGTGAATTTCCTGCACGCCTCTCCAGGATCCCAGATCTTCTTTCTTGGTTCATTCTTCTTACGTAGGAAAAGATACATGAGAGGTAAAGTATTTGAGATCTTGTATGTCTGAAAATATATTTTCCTCTCACATTTGGTTGATTCTTCAGTTGAGTGTAGAATTCTGGTAATAGTTCTATAGAAGTGTGAAAGTGTGGTGCTACTATCCTTAAGCGTCAGTGTTGTTTTTTAGAAGTCCCATGCTATTATGAATTCTAATCCTTATATTTTTAAGTCCTCTTTACCCCTTCGAGGCTTTGGATAAGCTCTTTGAAGTTTTACAGTGAGGTATCTTGGTATGGACTTATTATTCTTCATTGTGCTGGGCACCGAGTGGACTTTAAATCAGTAAAGTTCTCTTGAATTATTTCTTTGATGATGTCTACCCATTCTTTTCTCTGTTCTCTCTTTCTGGGAACTCTAATTTTTTATATATTGAACTTCCTGGACAGTATCTTTTCTATTTGATATTTCATCTCTTAGTCTTTTTGCTCGAGATTTGGAAAGAATTGTTCAACTTTACTTTCCAGTCCTTTTATTAGGTTTTTCATCACCACTCTTAATTCCCAAAAACTTTTTTTTATCCTATGGTTGATCCTTCTTTTTAAAATATAGCACCCTGTTCTTGTTTAATGAATACCCTACTTTTATTTTCATGGAGACATCGATATTAATTTATTTGAGTTTCTTTTCTTTGAATAATCTTTTTCTTTATTTTTATTGGTTTCTACTTTTTTATATTACACCAGTGGCCTGGTGCACGGAAAGAAAATAATTAGAAGAAATGTTTTAATATCACTATTGACCCTTTCTCTATAATAGAGGTGTCAACCAAATTCATGATTGACAATGACAGATCAAAACACACGCCTGCGACGGGCGCCAGCGAGAGCTTTATATGTATTATGCATGTGCAAGTCAATTTAGCCTTTTATATGTGTAGGGTGCGGCTATAGGGTTAAGCCACTGACTGACCTGTTGGCAAAGCCATTAACAAGTCCCAGCTTAGAGGGCACAGCTCTCTTAGCATAATTAGGCTTGACCTTATGACGTCCCCTAGATCTTATCTGGGAAGCTAATGGGCTGTGGGAGATACAGCAAGTGCTGCCAAAACAAGTGAAACTTACAAGAACATTGTAACTATGGTGACCACTACCTTGTTTACCTCTGGCTATAAAATAAAGGCTCAGCTTGCTGTCTGGGTGTCTCAGCCAGGCACAGGAAGATCCATCTAGACCCAGCTTATTCTCTTTGTCTGTCTTTTCCACATCATTTGCTGCATCCCCCTCAGGTTCACCGAGCCCTTGGCGGTGCTGGCCTGGCACATGTGGTGCACAACATGGGGCCTGAGTTCAGGGGAACTACAGCTGTCAGGTGAAAGGATGCTCCAGTGAAGGACATGCAGAGAAAGCAAAAAGGAAGGTAACGAGTGAAGTGTAGTGATAACTAGGTGTAAAACATGGGAAATTCAGGATCACAGGAAAAGAATTATACGTATCTATGGTTAAGGCTATGTTCCAAGCATGGGCTGTTTTGTGAGGTATCAACAGCTTTTCGATTTGTAAGTAATACCTGCCTATGGTTTCCTGAGGAAGGAAAGGTAAATGCAGAGATATGGGAGAAGGTAGGAAAACAACATAGAGATCATTATATAGTTGAAAGTCCAGGGAGAATTCCTCTCTTACTGTCAGTCTGTGGTCCCTGATTCAGGACTGCCTAGAGCCCACTCCTGAAAGGGAATGGATGAATGTGGCAGGGACACTTCCCCAGTCCCACCAAACAGTAGGGGCCTTATTCCTAACCCCACTGCAGCCTTTCCAGCCGGCTCAGTAAAAGTTTCATCATGTCACCCCGGGAAGCGCAGGATTGGCAAGTTCTTCCTCGGGTGATAAATCAGGACTCAGGCAATAGTGGAAAGCACTAACCCTACTTGTAAAACGCAACTCTAAAAACAAAAAAGGGGGAAAAGAATGTTACGTGTTAAATTTTCAAAATTACATTGCAGAGGGTTGTACAGTGGCCAAAAGGCATCAGGCCTCCTGTACAATAGCCTCTGCCGACTTAGCCTGGTGGAAGGATGTACAAACCAGACAAGAGTTTTACCGGATTCGGTAATGATATAGGGAAGAGGTTGTGTTTTATATCTTTCCAGAAAGAGCAGTGCAGCCAATTTGGGCACCAGAGCATTATGTGTGTCACCACAATGGACCCAGAGAAATTCCTGTCCCTTCATTCAAAAGACTGAAAGTTGCCCTGATGACAGCAAAGCAGAAAAAAGAAGAAAAGGAAGGCTACACAAGGGACTGAAGTGCCAACATGGGGTCAACTGAAGAAGTTAACAACTAAAGCCTAGCAGATGGTAGAAAAGCAAGATGTAGAAGATACTCCCTCAGTCATGTTTCTGCCTATGGTAGCATTGGTTAGCTGCCAGTCTTCTGCAAGGTCTTGCACAGCCAAGTCCGAGGACTGAGTAAATGAGCAAAAGAAACTTCCATTTAATACAAAAATGTTACTATCTATAGTTTGATTTCTCACTTATTGCTGTGTTGCATTGGCATTGTTTTGTTAATAGCCAGAGCTTTATTCTTGATGTTTGTTTTAAAATGTTAACATGTCTGTAGCTTGGGTTTTGCATTGGCATTGTCTTATTATTGTTTTAATAGCCAGAGTTTTGTTCTTGATGCTTAAGTTTTATTTTCATTATAGTAGCTTAAAAATAAAAAAGGGGTGAGATGTAGGGCTATAGGGTTAAGCCTCCGACTAACCTGTTGGCAAAGCCACTAACAAGCCCCAGTTAGAGGGCACAGCCCTCTTAACATAATTAGGCTTGACTTTATGACACTCTCTAGATCTTATCTAGATAGCTAATGGGCTGTGGGAGATGCAGCAAGTGCTGCCAAAACAAGTGAAACTCATAAGAACACTGTAACTATTGTTTACCTCTGGCTATAAAATAAAGGCTCAGCGTGCTGTCTGGGTGTCTCTCTGTGGCCTCAGCAAGGCACAGCAAGATCCAGACCCAACTTACTCTCTTTGTCTGTCTTTTCTACATCCTTCGCAGCCCCCCCAACCCCTCCCCCCCGCCCTCAAGCTCATCGAACCCTTGGCTGAGCTGGCCTGCTACATATATATAGAGAGAATAAACTTGTTTAATTAGACCTACTTTCTGATTTAGCTAAACTTTTTCCAGCCCAGCAAAGCACCCCAACTTCTCTGTCATGTAATTGTCAGCAACATAGCAGTAAACATCAACATAAAGCAGATTATTATTATAAACCACACAGGGAGAACAAAGAGTAAAATATTTAACTGCACAGTGTTTGACTATATTCTGCACAGTGAGAAAACCTGAAGTCATTTTTAAGGTCCATTTCTTCTTTTGAGTTGGGTCAAGTTTCTAAACTTTCTAAATCTCCATTTTCCACCTAATGAAAAGAAAATAGAATTCTACTGAGTCTTCTATCTACCTACTCCAGGACTTCTGTGAGGATCAAATGAGATGAGGCATAGGAAAACATTTCACAAATATATGGTTAAAGTGTAAAATGTTTGCACCTGGCTATAAAGTTGTGTTCCTGGGCTGAAGAAACTCCAAGGAGACTAGTTGCTACGAAGAGGAAGCAGGGTGTTGCTATGTGATGTCATTACCTGGCGCCCACAGTGACTGTTTCTGGGCTGGGCTGTATTTTGTGCTATGGGGTCTTGGCAGCGTTGCCTAAGATTTGGTGGGGTGTCACTCAGGGGTGGCGGGGCCTGTTTCCCACTTGGGGGAAGCTAAGTGTTGGTTTGTCAGTGCCTGGTCCGTGGTGCTGTTTATTTTTAAATGGTCCGTGCACATCATGGCAGCTCCTGTGTTGAACACCTGTCCCCTGGTTGTCAGTGTATGTCATAGCTACTGGTTGGACGGACACTTAGCCTTTTATATATATAGACAGATTCTCTCAATAAAATTTTTGTCAAGGTGAAGAGGTAGATTCCTGGAACTTCCTACTCTATCTTATATGCAGGTAAATTCCCCGGTTAATCTCTCCCTCCCAGTCCTCCACCCAAGACTTCCCTCTGAGGTTCGGCAGTTTATTCCATGCGTCAACTCCTGGGATAGTCATTTGTTGCTTGCTTCTCCACTAAAGTGTCCTCCCTCTTTTTGTTGGAAATAGAATACCTCTGTTGATTCTCTCTGGAGATAGGGACTAAGGAGGAGTGCATGGGGATCTTGCCAGCTGGCCACTACTACTATCGCTCAACAGGTTATCCTTTGGGCTGCCGGGTATCCTCCTACTCCTTGAGTCCACCCCCAGAGTGATTTCTACCTTTTGCAGTAGTCCTCTCTTGCAAGCTTTTTGGGTTGTGATATTTCCTTCAAATATATCCCATCATCTATTCTAAACCTTTCTCATAATCTGTGGGTCATCCAAAGCACACACCCAAGCCCATTTTACAATATTACATACAGTATTTGTTAAAATGTCCTGTCATTTCTAGGAGTTGGGAGTATGAAGCGAATGCTAAGACATTCATGTGTGTGCTTCATCACTTGGCTTAGTCTCTCACATTACATTTTCATCTTATTCTCTCCTGGTTAGATTATGAGCTGCCAGTCCTCATAGGTCATGCACTTTGTTCTTCAGGATCTGTCCAAGTTTTCTACATCAGAACTACTCAAAGTCTCAAAGTATGTTCCTTCAAATTAGCACATCAGTACCCCTGGGGTGAGGCCATTTCCCTAGGTATTCCTCTGCACACTCAAGTTTGAAAAGTGCTGCTCTACACTACTTCAGTAGTAATCCCAGAACCATATTTTAACCTCTAGTAATATCTGAATATAGGGTGTCCAAAAAATGTATACACACACTTTGAATTATTATAAAGGCAGTGTTTATTAAAATACACTTTATTTTAAAATAAATGTATATAATACATTTCAAAACTGAGCAATCAGCTGTTAAAGTGAGTATACATTTTTGGGGGCAAACTGTATTTTAAGGAAACATGGTGGAATTACATTTTATTAATGAATTCCTATAAATTGCTAGTTTACCTATATTATTTTCTTGATAATCAACAGTAAAAATCTCAGATAATTTTTTTCAAACTACACAATGATAATTTTCTTATGTATAAACAGTTTGTCTTTTCTGCTCAAATATTCACCTTCTCTAAAATCCACTTCTTGTTCCTTACTACTTACCTAAATAACTGAATCTCTTCAACATTTACCTCCCATAGTCCTCTAATATCTTTCTCTAACTCATTATCAAAGTAGTTTTTCCACCTAAATGAATGTATTTGAGTCCATCATCTAAGTTGTAACAAAAAGACATAATGAGCTTGAGTTGTAAATACCCTAAATCCTTGGCATCTGAGTTTAGTGGGGGGCTAGGAGAGAGGGTAAGTTGTTATTGTTGTTGTATATGTGAGAGATGAGTGTTTGAGTTGAAAACTATGCCTGAGAGTTATGTGTGCTCATAACTCGGAAATAAAGAAGCAGGGCGAGTGAAGTGGTCTTGTTTTTCTGCTCTGATTTATCAGTCCTCCTCTCCAAATGACTACTAACAAGAGTAACTTCTCTCTCCTCACTCACTTAAAAGAAAAGAGCATCAGCAACTATCACTGGTGACTGTGTGGGTGGAAAAGATGACCTTGGCAATAAGGGCATTTATCAATCAAAAGCTCATGGGCTACTGATTGTAACAGGTCCAAGATAATTTTCCTAGAAAAAATCCAAAGTCTTATGTAAACTTAGGTAATTCTTGGTTCTTCCAAAATGCAGGTAGGCCAACTGGGAATCTGATTGGCTTCCACGTGCTCATGGCCCTCATGGTTCCTCTTGGTCTGCAGCACGGAGATCCAACTCACAGGAGCCATGTGGTGCTTTCCAGCCTGGATTACACTGAGCATTAGGTCTTGATTGACAACCAGAGCAGCAATTCCAAATGATATCTGCACAAGAATTCAACTGCAGAAGGCTCAACGGCAACCATAGACAGCTGGACTCTTTTACCCTCCCCACGTGGGTGCACTGGAGCTGCCAAAACATCGAACCACATGATACACTGACGATGTTCAGAGAGGCCAGAATGCTGCTCCTTCTGGACGATGTATAGCAAAGAACAAGAGTTTAAACATTCTGTCACTGAATTGTTGATTTTACTTGGTGGTAAGTGAAATTCTATTTAAAATGCTATGACAAGACCATATATCAGGTCTTTCAAAATAATGCAGAAAGAAACTAAACAGTTTTTCCTGTTTGTTTGTTGTTGTTTTTTTTGTTCCTCTGATGATTTATGTATCAAAGTTACGAGATTAATTTCTATATTTTCTATCAGGCTTTTGAATCCTTTGAAAAGAACTTTAAATATCTGAGTGGCAAAAAGTGAAAAAATGTATGAATGCCCTCTATTAAAAAAGAGAAAGAAAAATACTGGAGCCTTGTTTATAAGGGGTTTAATTTTGGGGGCCTCTTGGCTACTTGAACATTTATGGTCATACTTGTGGAAAGAAAGTAATGATGAAATTCAAGTGTCATAAATAATGGAAGTATCTGGAGAGTCAAGTGTACCAGAAGTAGTTTGACCTATGCTGTATTCTGACTGAAGAATTTTTATTTTTAAACCTTAAAAAAGTAGATAAACCCTGGTTGGTTTGGCTTAGTGAACAGAGCGTTGCCCTGTGAACTGAAGGGTCCCAGATTTGATTCCGGTCGAGGGCACATATCTGGGTTGCGGCTCGATCCCCAGTAGGATGCTTGCAGGAGGCAGCCAATCAATGATTCTCTCTCATCATTGATGTTTCTCTCCCCCTCTCCCTTCCCCTCTGAAATCAATTAATACATATATATATATATTATATATACTTATATATATATACACACACACACACATACATACACACAGATAACTTCAGGTATATAGTAGAATAGGTTTATATATTCTTGATACATATTCTAATTATTGTTATAACTATAACAGCAACAGCTATAATGGCTCCAGTATGTTTAACAGCTCCTTCAAATGTTATCATGATGCCATTCTACTACCTGATTTCATAAAATCAGTTTTTTATGTGAGACATGAGCATATATTGGTTGGATTTATACTGGTAATTCACTAAAGAATTGTGGACTTACAGAGTTCTGAGTCTTGCACAAGCTTTTACAGATCCAGGTTCTTTTATGAATGGAGAACAGAGCTTCCTGGCTTTATGTCTTAAAAATAGGACTTTAAAAGCTCATAAAGAGACTCATATGTATGTTGGGTATCAAACTGCTTTTTAAATTCAATCTTTTGATAAGAATAATTGAACCTAATCCAAGAGATTGAATTTCCCTTAAAACTACTTGTGGGCTGAATACATAAAACAACAACAACAATAAAACCCTGCAAGAAACTTATGCTGTTGAATTCTAAAATTATTTCTAAAAAAGCAAAGGACTCCATAGTAAACATCAATTACAGCAAATTAGGAATGTATCAGATGTGTCAGTGTGCAGAGAACATTCTACTAGCACAGACATCTCATATTCTAGGTAAATTTGTTAAGAATTTTACTAACTACATCACAGTTTTGCTTTGACTAAGAATGTCTTCTACTATTCACCAAGGTAACTGCCACTTCATCCTTGCTGCTACATCAGTGAGGTGCCAGCATGGGCACCTTCAGTAGACTATGCTCTGCACCATGGAACGTGTCCATATTATTTCTGAAAAATAAACATCCTTCATGAAGAAACAGTGATGAATTTAAGAATGAACTTTTCCCCCAAAATGGCCCAATCTGGCACAAATGGAAGTTTTTCAGCATAAAGGGCATTTCAGCTAATATCTTCCATCATGATCTCCTGATTATGGTCAGTGGAAGTTGGACGTCTTTCTGAACTACTGTCTTCTTCTGTCCAAAAATGAGAAAATGAATATTACCTTTTCGTTTTCAATATTTTACCAGGTAACACAAATTGTAGTTTTTTAAAGTTTAATTCTAAAATAATGATGATGTACAGAAAAACAGAGAACTACTATAATACCAACTACAGGGTAGGGCAAAAGTAGGTTTGCAGTTATGAGTATGCGAAAGTTTATTCTTGTATATTTATTATTGTATTATTTTCAATATGAACCACTCTAAACCTACTTCTGCCCTACCTTATATGTACCCATTGCTCAGACTTTGCAGTAACATTTTATTAATATGTTTATATGATATTTTAAAGAAGTAAAATGTTTCATTTACAGTTGAAACACTCTGCTCCCATCCCATTCCTTCTTACACTTCCCAGGAGTTAGTAGTCCCCAGAAGCAGATCCGTTGGTCTAGCTTTGAGACTTTCAATTTATAAGTATGTAGTTGTTTTGTGTTTTTTAAATTTTCATGTAAGTAAGGACATATTATGGATATATTTTTGCAACTTCGTTGCTATTCTTTCCATGTATCTATGTCTGGCTTTATGTCAGTACCAAACTTTTAATGACTGTAGTTTTGTAATGTTTTTAAATCAGGAAATGTGAGGCCTTCAGCTTTGTTTTTCAATATTGTTTTGGCTATTTAGGTGCTTTAAGGTTCTACATGAATTTTAGGATGTTTTTTCCAACTTTTGCAAAAGAAAAATAACTGAATCTCTTTAACATTTATTTCTGGGTAGTATGGACTGCTTTGGGTAGTACAAACATTAAATCTTCCAGTCTATGAACATAGGATACCTTTTCATCTATTTGTATCATTTATTTTTTTTTTCTTTTTAAATGCATTTTTTAAAAACAATATTATTTTATTGATTTTTTAACAGAGAGGAAGGGAGAGGAATAGAGAGTTAGAAACATCAATGAGAGAGAAACATTGGGGAGCGGGCCTAAGCCAGCAGGCGGACATCACCCAAGGGATCCTCAGCACTGCCATGGAGGCAAGAGAGGATCCCACTACCGAGGCAGTCCTAAGGAGCAGCAAGCCTGGCTTCTGGCTGAGCGGTACTCCCCGTGGGAGCGCACTGACCATGGGGACAGGTCCTGCATTGAGTATCTACCCCCTGGTGGTTACTGTGAGTAATAGCGACCAGTCGTTCCACTGTTCAGTTGATTTGCATATTAGCCTTTTATTATATAGGAGGATATCTTCCTGGTAAGTTCATCATTTGTTATTATATACTGCTCTTCTTTGTCTCTTGTAATAATTTTTTATATAAACTATAATTTTATCTAATATAAGTATGGCCATACCTGCTCTCTTGTGCTTGCCATTTGCATGGAATATATTTTTTCATCTTTTTACTTTCAGCTTATGTATATCCTGACATCCAAAATGAATCTTATAGACAGCAGATGGTTAAGCCTTGTTTTTTTAGAATCCATTCAGCTATGTTATGCCCTTTGATTGGAGAAATTAATTTAAATTCAAGTAATTACTGGTAGAGAAGGATTTACTATTGCCATTTCATTGTTTTCTGTATGTCTGGTAGTTATTTTGATCCTTTTTTTCTCTCTAGCTGACCTTCCTTTGTGTTTCACTGATTTTTTAAAATAGTAATATACTTTGATTTTTTTCATTTTCCTTTGTGCAACTTCTGTAGTTTTTCTTTAAATTTGTTTTGTTTTGTTTTATCATGGATTAGATAAGATACCTTGTGGTTATAACAATCTATTTTAAACTGATAACAATTTAAATTGCATACAAAAAAGTTTATATTTTATATCTCCTCCCATGTTTTGTGTTATTGATGTCATAAGTTACATGTCTTTATATTTTGTATCCACTAACACAGTTTTACAGTTATGGTTTTTTATAGTTTTATCATTTACATTTTATTACAGAATTAAAAGTAATTTATGAATCAATATTATGGTATCATAGGATTTTGTATTTGCTCATATATTTATCTTTACCAGAGTTGGGTGCTTTCCCTTATTCATGCTAACCCGAGCCAACCTCCTATCTATAGCACTCCAGTTCTCTGGTGCTGCAAAAAGCAGCTGAGCTCTAACGCTCCTCTGTCCCCAGGCATTCAAAGTATGGCAGTGCCCTGTCAGTGATCAGTCAGGCAAGACAAATACCAGTCCCTCAGGCAGCCCCACAAAAACCAGAACACTGGACACACTCCACTCTTCTCTTTCCCTTACAAGGGAGAAGCTACTTGTAAGGGACTTTCCCTCCCAATCACACCAAGATGGGCTGGCTTGGGGGAAGGGCTGTTGTAGTTTATATGACACGGGTTTCTTTCCTGTTTCAATATGGCTATTCTTGACTTTGAGCCTGCCTGGGATATTGTGACTTCTAATTAGTTTCTGGAATTCTCATAAAGGCCCTTCGGTCCGTATACTGTTGTTAAGTCAGTGTTTCTCGGGAGGTGGGAGGAGGAAGCAAGGACTGGTGCTTCCTATTCTGCTATCCTGCTGATGTCACTCCTGAAGAATTTTTTAAATGTTTATTTTTATGCAGTTTGCCTCACTTGTAATAACCTGCTTATATTTCTTGTTCATTTCCATACTGGAGTGTTTGTCTCTTTATAATTCATTTGCAGGAGGCATTTCTATATTTGTCTGTTTTATAGGTTGCAGATATCTCCCTTGGGTGATGTCCGCCTGCTGGCTTAGGCCCGCTCCCCAATGTTTCTCTCTCATTGATATTTCTAACTCTCTATTCCTCTCCCTTCCTCTCTATTAAAAAATCAATAAAATAATATTGTTTTTAAAAAATGCATTTAAAAAGAAAAAAATTAAATGACACAAATAGATGAAAAGGTACCCTATGTTCATGGACTGGAAGATTTAATGTTTGTACTACCCAAAGCAGTCCATACTACCCAAAAATAAATGTTAAAGAGATTCAGTTATTTTTCTTTTGCAGAAGTCGGAAAAAAACATCCTAAAATTCATGTAGAACCTTAAAGCACCTAAATAGCCAAAACAATATTGAAAAACAAAGCTGAAGGCCTCACATTTCCTGATTTAAAAACATTACAAAACTATAGTCATCAAAAGTTTGGAAGAGAGAGAGAGATAGATGATAGATAGAGATAGAGATAGAGATAGA
>PVJC01048419.1:0-12536 GCA_004026665.1 Murina feae | reverse complement strand
CCCCTGCCACCTCTTACCCGCTCCCCGGCCTGCCACCTTGCTTTCCCACTTCCTGGTGCCCTGGTGTCACTTCCAACTGCCAGCATAGGCAGGCAGTTGCAACAGAACCCTTAGGTTTGCTCAAGTTCCGTGGCTGTTGGCCTCCATCTTGGCTGGGTTAATTTGCATACAGCCGCTCTGATTGGCTGTTGGCCTCCATGTTGGCTGGGTTAATTTGCATATAGCCACTCTGATTGGCTGGTGGTGATGGTCACATTTGCATGTTTTGCTTTTATTATAGAAGATTGATTTCAGAGAGGAAGGAAGAAGGAGAGACAGAAACACAATGATGAGAGAGAATCATCAATGGGCTGCCTATTGCATGCCCCCTACTGGGGATCCAACCTGCAACCTGGGCGTGTGCCCTGACTGGGTATCAAACCGTGACCTCCTGGCGCATAAATCCATGCTCAACTACTAAACAACGCCAGCCGGGCTAACTGATTTCTTATATGAATAGGACTGGGCACAGCTTCTTTGGCTAAAACTACAAATAACAGTAAAAATGACGACAAAAGAAAACAACAACAATAAGAAATCCTCCTGGGTTCAAATACTAATTCTACCAACCATTTGGCTTATGAACTTCGAAAATGATTTCCTTTTCTTACCTGCTGCAATTTTTTAATCTGAAAAATAAGGTATTACTAATGCCTTAAAACAGTTGTGTGGGGTAAATAAAACAGGGCTTGGCCCTTTTGGGATCACAGAGGGCACTTTAGCTCTCAGACTACACCCGGACCTTGCCAGTGGAACTACTGATAGGATCGTCTGAGTTCATCACATAACCTGTCCAGTTGGACGATGTCTGAAAGGTTATTTAATCCATCGTCCCACTTTATGTGCATCAATGGCTGGTGTATGTGCTTTACTATTTTGAGAAAATGGAGTTCACACAGGACCTGCATATTTCTGGCTCACTGCCTCACAGAGCAGCTCATCCCATTTAGTCTAGCCAGATGTACAGCAGGCTGATGGACTTCAAGTCTGCTGCAGGGCCCCGGACCTGGACCTAACAGATACACAACATTCACTTTCAACATCAAAACACTTTAACGTTTACGACAACTTTGTATAAGTGACAGGCATCTAGTTATTTCAGTATTTCCCTATATTAATGGTATAATGTATTTATTACTACCATTTGCTTTGAGGATTTAACAAAATGTTGCTTGTAAAAAAATTTAGCCCAGAGCCTCGTATATACTAAACAGGCCCTGAATTTACATCATTTTGCCATATCCATCCCTTTGTGTGCTAGCTCCAAAGGATACACCACATTTCACCACTCTGTCTTTTATGATATTGTGATTCAACCTGGCTACAGTTTCTCAGATGTGGAATTACCAATCCTCATGACCTAGTAGTTCAGTTTTATTTTTATTATTGTCTTAGGAGATGTGTTATAACATTGACTCAAGTTGAGTTGCCCTGAACAAAAAGTCTTACATAATTTAGGATTACTTTGTGTTCAGTTAACAGAAAATTCAAGTGGCTTTCCAAAGTATTACTTTTATTAATTTAACTAAAATGTAAAGGGATAGATCTTGATTCGGACTCAGCATGATGGAGAGCATGCTGACCCTGACATCATAAGGTCCTAATTATTTCCCTAAAGTCCATCTCCTAATGCCATCACACTGAGGTCTAAGGATCTCAGTACATTCAGTCTATAACACCCTGAGGCTCAAATATTATCACTGGTGACAGTCGCTGTTTGCTCTCCTCAGAGTAGCAGGCTTCCCACATTCATTTCCAAGAAAATATATGACAGACACCCACGTCTGAATAATCATTATTTATCTGTCAGTCACTCTTTCAAGTAAAAACAGTGTTCTATGGAAAAAAGCCTCAAATTCAGGGAGCAACTCAATTGCACAAGTATAGTTTTTCCCACCAAAGAAAACACTATGAATTAGAACACAGCACAAGTGCTTTATGAATAACGTCCACTTTGTCGATTTTAAAAACGTGTGCAATTCAGAGGCTGAGATTTCAAAACATCAATCATCATCATTGCTGCTTTTCCAAGGACATTGTCAAGTGAAACTGGACCTTTTTTTTTATTGAGAAAGCATGGCTGTAAAGAATCCTACTGATACTAGCAGTGGTACTAGTACTAGCAGTGGTACTTATACTGGTATATAGGAGTTGTCGCCTCTGCTTGGATTCAGGCCTCTGCACTAGCAGTTTTACACATCACTGTCTCTGCACCTTTGGTGCTAGTGTCACTACAGTGAAAGGGAAACTGAAATTTCAGGATTACTATGTTGATTTTTTAAAATATATTTTTATTGATTTCAGAGAGGAAGGGAGAAGGAGAAAGTGATAGAAACATCAGTGATGCGAGAGAATCATTGATCGGCTTCCTCCCGCATGCCCCATGCTGGGGATCGAGCCTGCACGTGCCCTGGCAGGGAATCAAGTTGTGACCTCCTGGTTCCTAGGTCCACACTCAACGCCTGAGGCCCGCCCCGGCGGTGATGGCTTTGAATTTGCAGATCCCCTGAAAGCATCTCAAGGACCCCTGGGACTTCACAGGCTGCATTTGGAGAGCCGCTGGCTGGATGCAAAATCACTTCCACATGACAGTGCTTCACACTGGTCAACAGAAGGGTCTGAATGGCTCACCCCGGCAGGACAGTTGAAAAACGTTGATATGGAGGAGCAGAGCAGGGACAACCGAAATGAGACAATACACAAATGCCACAAGAGCGTGAAAATCTCAGCATAGTAGTAAGAAGTGATTTAAACCCAAGCAGTGTATTCCCGTGATTTGTAATCTTAGCCAACATGTTGGACTAAGGTGCCATCAATACCCAGGGTTCTGCATCACAGTCTATGCCGAGGAGGGTGGGAGGAGAGGGGGAAGCAGAAGGCTGGTGGAAGCACAGACGTGGAAAGGGAGGAGCAGAGCTGAAAGACCTGACGCAGTGTGGGGGCAGGCACTACAGCTGCTGCTGCCTCAGCCACGACCCGTGGAGTCCCATCAGCCCAAGGCATCAAAGCACTGCGATGAATAGCCTAGCTCCACAGCAGTACTACACGTGTGTGCTGTTCGGTTACAAGTAGCCTTACAATAGATCTCCATCCCCTGAGACATCATTTGTGTTTTATTTCATGGAACGGAACATCTTTATAAGTGCAGGTCCCTGTAGCAGAGTCTCATTATTCCTTTGGGTGGCACGTATCAGAAGGGACATGGATGGTATCAGAGGGGGAACTTCATTAGGTTTCATCAATAGGAACCAATGGGTTAAGACCATGAATTCAAAAAGATATGAATGGGCCAACCAAAGTAAAAGAACAAGACTTGGAGGTTGGCTACAGACAAATATCAATAATAAAAATTATTCATATGAATAAATTATGTTCTCTACCATTCTTTTCTTACTGAGACAAGAATGAGAAAGATCTCAAAGAACACCAGAAGTCATATATTGTTCCTAATTATCTCTGCTGCAGGACAATTTATAACGTGATAAAAAATACAGGACACAGTAATCACTGGCAAGACCAATGGAATTCCTCTCTGAGGGGAAAACCGGGAAGAAGGTCAGAGGTCAGAGGGTCAGACAGTGCATTAAAGAAAAGACTCTGAGAGGCTGACTGGAAGATTTAGGTAAGATTACTTTCATTAGGTCTTTGTGTATTGCAGAGTCCCTGTCACTCCCTGAGGTGCTCACACACAATGTGAACTACGCCTCTGTGCGTTTCAGCTGCCACTGACCTCTTTGTTTGGCCTTCACTGCGTGATGAGAAAAGGCGGGACAAAGTTTCCCAGAGACGTGGCTCTGCAAATCTAATGTGAATTGTTATTTATGTGAATCAATGAGGGTGTGTGTGTGTGTGTGTGTACACACACACACACATACATATATACATACATATACATACATATCTTAACTAATAAAAGCATAATATTAAAATTAACCGTTTCTCCAGGACGGGGTAAGCCACGCCCACCAGCCAATCAGAGCTGCTGTATGCAAATTAGCCCAGCCAAGATGGTGGAGGCCAAAGCCCCGGTGTGCGGCTTCTCCGGGGTTTCGGCCTCCGCCATCTTGGGAGCCTCCTTCTTGGGAAGGCATCCAGCGCCTTGGGCCTGCAGATGCCTTCCCAGGTGGGAGCCTGGGGGGGAGGGTGGGGACCAGGCGGCTGGACCCCCGAGGTCCCCGCCAGGGAGCCCGTGGGGTGGCCAGCGCCACCCCACCCTCAGCTTCCCAGGCTGGAGCCTCCCGGGGGGTGGGGACCAGGCGGCCAGACCCCCGCGGCCCTCGCCAGGAGGCCGTGGGGTGGCCAGTGCCACACCCCATCATCGGCTTCCCAGGCGGGTGGCCCGTAGGGTCAGTGGGAGCTGTGGCCAATCTGAAAACTGCCCTCAGCCCCTCACCCAGGCTTGCCACACCCCCTGGGGTGAGGGTCTCCACTGGGGAGGTTGACCAGCCTGCAAACAGACATTGGCCCCTCACCCAGGCTGGCCAGGCACACCAGCAGGTGGACATCCCCAGAGGGGTCCCAGATTGGGAGAGGGCACAGGCCGGGCTGAGGGACCCCCCCCTCGGTGCACAAATTTTTGTGCACCGGGCCCCTAGTATACACACATATATATACATATATACATATATACATACATATATATATACATATATACATATATACATACATATATATATATATATATATATATATATATTCATTGATTTCAGAGAGGAAGGGAAAGGGGGAGAGAAAGAGAAACATCAATAATGAGAGAAAATAATTGATCAGCTGCCTCCTGCATGCCCTCTCCTGGGGATCAAGTCCGTAATCTGGGCATGTGCCCTTGATCGGAATCAAACCTGGGATCCCTGAGTACACAGGCCAACACTCTACCTATTGAGCCAAACCAGCTAGGGTGATGTGAATTGTTTTTAATAACAATAATGCCCTATCTATAGGTCTAATTTCAGTTCACCCAAACACTAAAAGCTGTAACTTAAAGCAGAAGAGTGACTCAACAATTGCACAACCCTTTACAGCGTGGCTCATTAAAGACACAACAGTCAACATTGATTATGAGAAAGAGGGAGTATATTTCTGGCTTCTTTACGTTCAGTTGAAATCCAGTTTAATGTGTTCTTGGCATATAAATAAAGGCATCTCAAGTTTAAGCAGCAGAAGAAGAAGGGAATACTGGCCAACACAATTTGGGGAAGGAATAATGGTAGTGGTTTACCTTCCAGATATTAAAATAGTAATTACAATTTCTTCACTGCATATTTATTTTATGCTATATTTTTGTCTCTGCTGTTCTGTAAGTGTGAAATATCTCATAATTATAATAAAGAATACAATGTTACGATTAAAAGCGCAAACAAATCAATGGTTCAGAACAGTCAGATGCAGGTGCACACAAGAACTCAATATAGGATAGAGGTAATAAAATAATCACTAATAAAAGATAGGGTTATTCAATCCCTATCACTAGCACCACTGTGTAAATACTTAAAAAAACATATATATTACAAGAAAATATTGGAAAGACATATACACACAAATACATAACCCAAGTAATTCTTTTCCGCTTGTACCATAAATATCCAAGGTTCTACATCCAATTTGCGTATTGAGACAATGGGTCTACATCTGTGAGCCTTCTGTATGTCTGTATTTAACTTCTCTACATTTCAATGTATTAATAATATAAAAAGAGAGAAAGCAGAACTAATGTTTATAGGAAGTATCTATTAGATACATCAGATTCTCTTCTGTGTGTATGTGCGTGTGTGCATGTACACACACATGCACATACACATGCTTACTTAATCTATGACTATATACCATTGCTACCCATGTGTTAGAAATGAGGAAACTGAAGCACAGAAAAATGAAGGCACATTGTCAAGGTTGCACAGTATTTTGAACAACGTTACACAGTAGTAAGAGGTGATTGAAACCCAAGTGATGTATTTCCAAGATTTATAATCTTAGTCAACAGGTTGGGTTTTCTGTGCCACCCCTGAAGGAGAAGCTGAGACATTGTGATGTATATGTCTAGGTCAGAATGTTTATAAAGAAAATAGCACAAGTCTAACATGAACGCTCAACTAATGCTCCCTTCACTGTTATCTTTCGCTATTAGATGTAAAACCAGTCCCCACTCTCTGTTCAGAGAGTCTGTGACAAGTACTAGGTACTCTAGACTGTCAGGAAAAGTTCTTAGCAACATATGAAACATCAGGAAACTGATTTGTGTGTGTAATGGCAGTGCAGGAACAGCTCTGCCTAGGATGCCCAAGTTTGCAACTGTTCTTGTTATGAGGCCAATAACACCACTTGCTTGCTCAAAAGACGATTCCGGTTTGGAGGACACATTTCATGGGAACCCTACATATCAAGTATATAATAGAGTACACAGCACCTTGACTAAATTACATTCCCCCAAATCCGTATGTTGAAGCTCTACCCCTGATGCGAGGGTATTTGGAGATGGAGCCTTTGGGAGGGGCTTGGGTGTAGAGGAGGTCGTGAAGGTGGGGTCCTCATGATGCATCAGCTCCCTTATAAGATGAGAGACCAGAGGGCTTGCTCTCCCCACCATGTGAGGACAGCAGGAGGAGAGCCTCTGTCAGAACCTGACCATGCTGCCATCATGACCTTGGACTTCTAACCTCCAGAACTAGAAGAAACGCATTTTCTGTTGTTTAAGCCTAGTCTTTGGTAAATGTGATGGCAGCCTGTGCATAAAAATACCACTATATTGCATTAAAGATTAACAAGTTACATGCTCATTGAATTATATGCATATAATGTCTACCTTGCTTTATTTTATAACAAATTTCTGTGTTAAACTTTAAACATATTTATTATTTGTATTTATACCAGAGGCTCAATGCACGAAATCTGTGCAAGGGGTTTGGCCCTCACAGCACTGGCGGCTTGCCTCAGCCTAATAGCCCTGGCTTCATCCCAAAGACCATCCGGAGGGATGTCCAGAATGAGTCTGGTCTAATCAGTATATTATGCTTTTATTATTATAGATTATTATAGATAAGCCTCCCAATCCTTGTAAATGTTTATTACTGCAGTTTAGAGGAAGAGGGGGTTCTGTGTGACATGAATTAAAAGATGGGCATCAACACCCCCAAAGAAATACACTAACTTCTACAGGAAATGTTCATCTGCACTCCCAACTGTTTTCCAGCCGCACTGATGAGGTGTTTGTGTGCATGTATCGTGGCCAGCTGGGTCTGTTGAAAACTTAGTGGGCTCACTGCCTATTGCTACGAGTATGACTATAACTTCAGCTTGTTCAAGTCTCTGTGCTGTATCGATGCTTATATTCTTGACTCCACCGTTCAGCGTACATCTTACTAGATACCATATATATTAAATAGACAACTATGTACACACAAGTACAGCCTCTTAGACAACGTAATGATCAAGAATAAGTGTCAGTGTAATTATGAGAAGCAAACAGAAGTTTATAGGCTATTAAGTTCTGATGAGAAATTTCCTTCAGAAAAAAATACAAGGTTTTACAAATTACAACTTATATTTTTATAGGCATCCAAATATATCTAAAACTAGGTATTTCAAATACATGGCTCCTTGGCTCTCTGGACATTCTAAAAATAGTTGTCATACTTTAAGAATGTCATTCATGTTTAAAGAACAGAAATTATTTCTTTTCTCTTTCTTCTCTTATAGAGTAATATTGTCCATTAATCTCATAGACAATATAATCAGTGAGAATGTGCCTGGAGATGACTTGCCTTTGGTCATTCTGCCCCTTATGCTGTACCTTAATTAAGAGGTTAGAGGAAATCTGTGTCCACAGAGCTGTAACAGCTTCGCTGATCATCTCAACAACCAGGCAGTGTTACACTCAGCACCAACATCCAAATCCCTGAAATGCCTGGTAAATAGTTTCTACCAACATCTGTGCTCCAAACACATGCACGGTATCTCATAAAACTTGGTGTTTTGTTTATTTCATAGGTGTAGATGTGCTCTGCTGGAACACATGGATGTATAAGGGGGAAAAATATCAAAATGTGTTCATAAAGGGACAATAAGATTTCACATTAGCTCTGATGCTAATATCAAAAGACAGGCTGAGTGGAAGCCAAGTAAATGCAATAAAGAAAATATATTATCTTTTATTCACCATTAAATCCCCAGCACTTACTGGAGCTCTTGGCACACAGTAGGACCTTAATGTGTTTGTTTTTTATCGTAAAATATAAAATGAACTATTTCCATACCATTTAACAAAACACTACTATAGGCAAAATATTTCACTAAATTACATATTTATAATTCTGTCAGGACAAATGTATGGATCAATCTGCTTACAGCTCAGATATGGTGACTAATAGGGTGATTTGTTAAGAAGTTGGGTACTCCTTAGAAAACGCACTCCATCATGTATAAACATCATTATGACTGATAGAAAATTAGTTGCCATGGTAGCTTTTTAGAAAATATGATCTTTGTCTTCAATACATTTGTTCACTTGGGTGTTTTTTTAAAATGTAGGTCATGGGAAATTGGTGATGGTGGACCTCATTATAAATCTGCTTGCTTTTATATAATATTTATTTGAGTATAGAATTCACTCAGGGATGGTGACTTTTTTTTTTACTGAATCTCCTACAACCTCCATAAGTACCTTTTTCTGTTAAAACCTACCCTGCAAAATGTACACATTGGACTCAGAATTCTACTAGGTGGATGTATAACAAAGGTAATAAATGCTCATTCTAAATAGCTCTTGAAATGACATGGGCAATAAGCCATTACATATGAGTTAGATAAGCTATGCTTTTCTCATCTCAACCTTCCCATTCAATTTGAATGTGTATGTGCATAATATTCTTTATTTCCACACACCAGAGATTCAGGAGAGCAATAGCCATGTTTTTTATTCCTATTAAAACTCACATCTTCTGTACTGGTAATATAGGCAGTAGTGAGTACATATTAAAAATATATAAAATGGCCCAGCTGATGTGGCTCAGTGGTTGAGTATCAACCCATGAACCAGTAAGTCAGGGTTCAATCACTAGTCAGGGCATATGCCCGGCTGCGGATTTGATCCCCAGAAGGGGTCATGCAGAAGGCAGCCAAGCAATGATTCTCTCTCCTCACTGATGTTTCTATCTCTCCCTCTCCCTTCCTTTCTGAAATCAATAAAAATATATTAAAAAACATATACACACACACATATGTATGTATATATGTATATGTGTGTGTATGTGTGTGTGTGTGTATATATATATATATATATATATATGGGCTCTAAGTTTTTTAAAGTGGCAGTTATCTTACAATAATCTAGTGTTCTTACTATGTGTTTCTCTTCTATAGTTAACAGTAGACAGAAATTGAGATATTCTTATTTAAAAATCTTTCAAGCCATAAAATTGTTGCTATGTAGATTTTACTCATTTTAAAAGTTACTCAGTACCAGTACCCATGTGGCAGGCGCCACACTGAGTACTAAGGCTATGATGCAATCATCCCCTACGTCAGGAGCACACAGCTCACTGGATACAAAGAAATTTTCAAAACCAAATGAAAGTGTGATTTTGGAACGAATACTGAGTATCTTTAAAAAATGACGTAAGGAAAGCAGATGGCTGAACATTGGATAGATGCTACCGGGATGCCCCTCTGATATAACTTGCTTCTGACATCATGTAGGGATTAGAGGTGTTACTTGAACTGGGGCAGATGCACGGGCTGTAGGTGGAAGGAGGAAGAAGTCGTTACAGAAAAAAAGAATGGCCTGTGCAAAGGCCTAGTGGTAAGAGATGTGTGAAAAAAACAGCATATTTCATGGACTGATGAGTCTACCCGGTAAAGTTTTTTTGGGGGAACCAAGGTCACAGGTCAATACCTGGGCAATGGTATTGAACCTTTTTCCCCCCTTGCCAAAATCTTTATTTGAAATGTCTTTCATCAGTTCTGTGACTCTTTTAATTGAACTCTAGGCTTCCTCACTTATATGTTTTGATCACAGACACGATCCCTCCTTCTTCTGTTTACTTGACTCAAGCCTGGCCAAGGCCTCACAGATGGTCAGAATGTTCTTAGATCTGGACCAGAAAGAGGTTTCTGATCTTCTTCCCCAGATCTGGGCAGGGCCCTCCCGTACAACGGGATGCTGTAGATAGATGGCGTGTGCGTGCGTGCGTGTGCATGTGCGTGCGTGTGTGCGTGTGTGTGTGTGTGTAACACCTAATTGGGTGACTGCAGAAAATAACAGATTGGAAGCAATAATGCCAGAAAGCAATGCCAAAGCCATTAGGAACAGGAGGATTCGACTCCCTTTTCCAGACCCAGGGCTTGGAGAGGCATATGAAGGGGGATGAAGGAAATGGGTAATTAGTGGCTTCCTCTGAGAATGTGGGATACTAATCTCCATAATGAAACCCAACACTGAAAATGCTGACAGCAACTTGCATGTAGCCAGATCAGTTTTATATTCTTGATATTCAGAAAAGGAACCTGCTTTACTGAGCAAAGTTACCGTGTGCAGAATGTCAGTGTTAATTTTAAAGGTGTTAAAATATTATTTATGCCATTTCTTCCCCTAAGACATTTTTGATTACCAACAATTCAAAGTTACATCATCTGCTGCTCATTTTATGAACTTGTTTGAAGTTGGAAATGTGATAAAAATAGGCCAACATTGTGTCACTGAAGGTATTATTGATATGTGAGCTATTAAATTTTTCTGAATTTGAGGAATTTTGAATTTTTAAAATTTGGCTGCTATTCCATATAATCCTTCTAATTCCTTTGTATGACAATTATTTTTGAGTCAAGGCAGTTTATGTTTATAATAATCAACATTTAAACCTTTTTCTGTCCTTTTTAAAAATATCAAAATTACATAGTGTGTACACTAATCAAATTTGTATAATATTTCATATATTTCAGAAATACATGAAATATAATGTCTACCACAAAATAAACATTTTTCTAACTGCAGATACTGCCAGATAACCAACAGGGATTGCCCACCATGTTGGAACAGGACTAGTCCAGAGCTACACTGTGGAAGGCGAGCACCTGCTGTAAAATAACCATCTGTGATGAGCGGTAATTTAATTATGGACTCATTCCTTTTGTGTACACTGGAAGGATCTCGCAGGTCTTCCCCAGTTGGTAGACAATCAACTTCTGGCATTTTGTTAAGGAAACTTGCATATTCTCTTAATAACACCTGCTCACTCTGTCTCACTGCAGATTTTGTAAAGAGCTTCTGGGATTTTACAGTGGCACTGATAGGCAAACACATTATTAAACCTGGACTCAAAAGCTGCAATAATTAATTATCTGCCTTAGAAAGCTGGCGTCCTCAGCTTCAGAATAAGTTGGTGTTGACCTGTTAAAAACTCCTTCAGGGGTCCTCAAACTTTTTAAACAGGGGGCCAGTTCACTGTCCCTCAGACTGTTAGAGGGCCGGACTTTAGTTTTTTAATAAAACTATGAACAAATTCCTATGAACACTGCACATAGCTTATTTTGAAGTAAAAAAAACAAGGCAGCAAAAACACCCGGCGGGCCGGATAAATGTCCTCGGCGGGCCACATGTGGCCCGCGGGCTGTAGCTGGAAGTCTCACTCCTGCTTCAGATATTTAATGGGGATAATTCAGAGGACCAAACGTTTGTGACCCATTTTATTTTAATAGTTGATAAAGAGGGTCTTCATCATGTCATCCAAAACTGTTTATAGAACTGTTCTCTCCCTTTCATCAACTATTTTTCGAATTGAAAAATTAGAGTGTAGTAAAATCAAAGGTGCTATGTATTTTATCTGTGCATTGATTAACTAATTGCTCTTTTTTATTAAGTATATTTTTAAAATATAATATCCTCATATTACAATGATTACTGGCTCAATATGTTCCATCTTCACAATCACCATGAGGTGGAACCAACTCTCCCCTGATTCACACCACACACTTTTGTGATAAAGCTACTTAACAATTAGAAATAGAAGGGAACACCCTTTGCCTGAGAGAGAAGATCTGGGAACTACCCACAGCTATCATGACATTTAATGAAGAAAGACCAAATGCTTCCTGCAGGAACAAGAAAAGGTATCTACTCTTGCCACTTCTACTTAGCACTGTACTGAAGTTTTTGGCCATGACAATGGCTAAGGTAAGAAAAATATTAAAATGCCTCCAGATGATAAAGAAGTAAAATTATTTCATTTGCAGGATCCTAGATGTAGAAAAATCCAAAGACAGACAGATACACACACACACACACACACACATCCATAATAATAATAATGGGATTAAACAATGTGGAGCATGTAAGATATATTTATAAAATATATCTTATATAATAAGATATCTACTCTATAAAAGCAAAATAGTAAAATTGTTTCTTCGGGACGCCCAACAGCCAATCAGAGCAATGGTATGCAAATTAGCCCAGCCAAGATGGCAGAAGCCCACCCAAACACTGGGTCCAATGGAGCGATGGCGCC